>PVJS01048052.1:0-15198 GCA_004027185.1 Glis glis
TCTCTCTATCTATCTAGTGAGGCCCTCCACAACTTCGTGAGACCCGGTTTCAAAATAAAGTATAAAAAAAAAAAAATAGGGCCGGGGGTGTAGTGCAGAGGTAGAACGCCCCTGCGTTCAATCCCCGGTACTGCAAAAAAAAAGAAAACAGTAAAAGAATCAATTGCTTTAGATGTTTGGATTAAGCAACTTAGTGACAACCTCAGCAACTTTACCAAGACCTTATTTAAAATTAAAAAATAAAATATGGTTGGGATGTCTAGCTCAGAGATAGAATGTCCCTGGGGCAGGAGGGAGGAACCCTCATCAAAGAAGACCTTCAGTATAGTTAAATGGGACCTGAGGCTCCTCCCATCCCCGCTCCTCCAACACCATTCTATAGTGATTCACTCCTTTTGGGAACTGGATGTGATTGAAGATGGTGACCACAGTCTATGTTTCCTAAGGTATACCAAAGCACACCTATTCTTTCCAAGCTAACACTTGTCTGTCTATAATATATATGGTGAATTTTGGAGTGGAATTTTTCTTTACCTCAGATTCTTTTTTGGTTGAAAATTATACTTGCTTTCTTTTTAGATTATTTTATAAAATTTTGGAGGAAAAACAATATATCCATTTTGCTATGTTATCTACTAAAAAAGCAGATTTCATTTTCTTATCCCATGAATATATCTCTTGGATTTAACTAATTTTTTTACTGAAACCAATATGAAAATATTTCCTTATTGAGAAAACATCTTCAGTTAAAAGAAAGAAAATAAGAAAAATGAGAGTAGCCCAAAGAAAGTAAGTTTTACATTCACTATAACTTGAAAAATCCACATCATCGCAGAGCAGAGAAAAATGAACAAGAATATGACACAAACCACTTCATCACAGTTTCACAAAGGTCTTTCTATTTCTCCACGCAGTGTTCTTTCTATTCTTATCCCAGATCTCTCAGGGGTGGAATTTTGCCAAGAATGCAAAAGTCTATTGAACTCTGTAGCAGTTTTACAAAACTGGCAAATATCCACAAAGACTTTAAGAAGGACCACCAAATTCAGCTGAGCTTTGAACTGCAAGACCTCTATATAGTCAAGTTAAAACCTGATTGATATAGGGAAAACCAAAGTACTGCAGTGGTGCAGTTCCTTGATTTCTTTGATAAGTGGAAAATAGGAAAAGCTTCTACAATGGAGAGAGGAAAACAAACAAACAAAACAACTGTTTTCATAGCATTGGGGCAAATGTGAATAATCTTCTCTTCTGATATATTTCCCTGATCTCTTAAGGGGAAAAAATCTCTCTACAGCACAGGAAAAAAACTGCTTCTTTAACCCCCTAATGACAGAAACAAATTGTTTTGTAGCTCTGGGAAGAGATTTGTCACAAATGTACAAACCAGACCCCACATCCTGGACATTGTGCAGAGCTGCAATATCACATTTTTAGGCAATTCAAAAGTGATCCTCTAATAACATAAGAGTTTTTTTTAACACAAAGCTTTGCCTTGGTAGCTTAGTATGTACAGATTTATTTTGTATGATCTCAAGTGTAATTATGGCTTTAGTGTTATTACATTTACTGTAATTTCCAATGTATCCATTTATTTTTACACCAAAATAATTTTGAAAATGCTAATTCTGTTATTGCTTAATGACACTTTTAACATCAAACGTATTTAAAATTAAATAGCTGTTTATGGTAATTTGGGCAATAAAGAAGGCTTGGTGAGTGAGTCAACCATTCTAGGAATCACTCCTTTCCATAAAAGAAAACATCTGCCGGGCGTGGTGGCGCACACTTGTAATCCCAGTACTTGGGGAGGCAGAGACCGGAGGATCCGGGTTCACGGCCAGCCTCAGCTACTTAGTGAGGCCCTTCGCAACTTCGTGAGACCCGGTTTCAAAATAAAGTATAAAAGATAGGGCCAGGGGTGTAGCTCAGAGGTAAAACGCCCCTGGGTTCAATCCCCGGTACCGCAAAAAAAAAAAAAAAACATCCTTATGGTAACCCTTCGTAAGCACACATTATGACAAGCATTTCCATACACATCTGAAGAAAGATAATATATATAGTACAAAAAGCATGAGCTCTAAATAATAGACATAAACTCCAAATCCTGGCTCTGCCACAGAATAAACAGAATAAATTACTAAGCATCTCTAAGTGTCTAGCTTCACAATTACATAATGAAAATGATAAAACCAATCTAAAGGATTATAATAAGCATTAAATGAAAAAATATACTAAAGACCTACCTGAAGACCTGGCCTATGATAGCTGCCAATGCCCATGTCTCAGTAAAAAAATAAAAACCGTAAAAGTAAAAAAATAAAAACCTAGAACAAGATCCAAAAATATCAAGAAATGAAAAAATTCTTCCTAAAGAATCCATAAGTAACTTGGTATAACAATAAGCTCTGCACATATTGCCCAAGTATGGCAGAAAAACCAGAAAGAATGCTAAATAAGTACCTATAAGAAATGCTCCCATCTATTCACTAAGCATTACCTGATTATCTATTGTGTGCTGGCAATATAAAGACAAATGGCATAGTTCCTGAGATCAACAAACTTATAATTTAAGACAGGACTTTAGGATATTATATAATACATGCAAAGATAGATAATTATGTGTAAGTGTGGAGGTAGGATAGACAGTCAACCAGACTTGAAAGAGAGAACAGAACTGGATAAAAGGCTTCCCAAGGGATTCAACATCAGTGCTGAGTTTTGACCAGACTTGAAGGAGAGAGCAGAATTGAAAAGAGGCTTCCCAAAGGATCTGACATCAGAGCTGAGTTTTGAGAAATTGGTTTTCCAGATGTGGAAGGTGATGGAGAGGGGGTTTGAGAGGCGGAATGTGCCATGTAGGCTAAGGGAGAGTGTGTGAAAGCCATGAAGACATGTGAAAGTGTCTATATCCTGGAAATTCCAAACTCATCAGTCAGGCTAGAGCCTAGGACTTGCACACATTTACCAAGAATATCAATATGACATACAGTCATTTCATATTTGCCAGGTAACTGGAGCGTGGGGTTGCCTGCCCTACAGAACAGAGTCTTGACGTTATGCAAGACATGTGCAGAACTGGTAGCAACTAAAAATGGCAGTCTAGATACCAAAATTACTCTTGTGAAGCTGTGATAGGACTACATCATCAGGACCACCCAATTTTTTGGTCTTCCAAAGGAAGGAGTGTGGGAGTGTGGGTTAGGGGGATGGACGGCATAAGAAAATTATTAGCGTAGCAAACAACAGCTCCATTACAATATTCATAAGGTGAAATAACAATGCAGTCAAGTTAAACAGCTAGACCACTAAGTGGTAGAACAGTGAGAAGCAGGAAGTTATTAATTAAAAATCTGTGAATATAGGCATCCAATGAAATACTTGTAAGGCAGAAGCAAAAAGCATTGAATTGGGTTTGGTCTGAAATCAAATTCACATATTTAAGAGTCAAAATGAAAGATAACACTCTTATAATATGACTTATAATTATAAAATTATACGTCTGAAAGGTATTTTAGAAATCATCCAGTAGATTTTAAACAGTAAATGAAAGAATACACTCCCACCCCCCACTCCAGCCTCACTGGAGGATTTGCTTGAACAAAAATAACACAAATCTCTTTTTTTTTCTTTCCATTTCCAGACATTACAGGTGACACTTTAACTCAGAATCTGAAATGACATAAGCAAAAGAAAAGAAAGATTTCAAGACCATGTCAAGCAGGCCAGGGAGCAGCCACTGAGAAGAAGGTAGGTGACCACACTCTTGTCACTTTGAAATAGCATGGTGTGGACTTACTTCTTATGTACCACTGGCCTCAGTATGATTCATCAGCAGGAGAGTTGTGGACATACAAATCTGCAGGTCCTATTATATTTAGAGGCATATATTTGAATAGTAAAGATTTTGACTGCTCTGTCAATAAAGTCACTTTACTATTTGGGAGGTGGGCTGGGGGGCATCTGGGTGTGTTTGTTCCAATAGCTGTTGTTATGTTTGGACTTAGAATGTCCCCCTAGACCTCATGGAGACAAGGCAGCCATGTTGGAGGTGGGGCTTGGTTGCTGAGGAGGGGCCCCTGGGAATGTGGCCTTGGGGATTATGTACAGTCCCTCCTCCCTTTGTGCTCTCTCTTATTTCTAGCCTCCCTGATGAGAGAGTAGAGGCCTTGTTCGTTCTCTCTCTCTCTCTCTCTCTCTCCTCCCTGTGCCATGCCCTGAGCTCCACAAACTTCACCTGACCTAACATGGACTGAACCCCTGAAATCTCCAGAACTGTGAGCAAATAAATCTGCCTTCCTCTAAATTGCGATAATCAAGTGTTTGGGATTATAGCAGTAAGGATGGTAACCGAGAAAGCTGTCTATTGGACAATCATGAAGGACAAAGGGCAGAAGAACACTTTACAAAGGAGACAAAGGATTCAAAAGTGGAGTTACAAAGCCCACCTAAGGACCTTCTGCTGCAGCTTCACCACTTCACATAACACTCCCCTCCAGTGCTAAGGTGAACATCTCAGGCTGTTGGAACTGCTGTGGGATTAGTGCATCTCAAGGACTTTCTTGCATAGAAAGGAAGATGAAATTCTATGGGATGGAATTGAGTGGAGGCAAGTAGAGAGTCAAAAAGCAGATTTTGGAAGAGTTTTGTTAAAACTTGAATAGTGAATTTCAAGTCAGGGAGTGAAAATGGAAAGCACAGGGTTTAAAAATTTTAGCTCTTATCACTTGAATTAGGGAGATGATCATAACAAAGTTCATGCCTTTCTTTTCCTATGTTGTAACTTCCATCAATCATCCTCATTTCTTGGGCAAAGTTGATTAAAGCCACAGAAAGTTATATAGAGAAAGGGTGAAGGGTGCACAGTGGGGAGAAGATTAGGCAATAAAGAGAATTATAGATTTTCTGATACAACCCCTCTGCTGAGAGTAAAGAGAGCTGCATAAAAGAAGCAACAGTTTTATAATTCTAGTTCCTAATGTATTGATGTAAGAAGCAGACCACATGACACTCACATCTGTGAAAGAGGCAAGAGATATGGAGAAACTGCATGCAAGACAGTGTCTCAATGCTACACATGAAAAACCCCTCTCCTTACCATGGATCCTAGACAAGTTGACTCTTGGGTTATATATATGACAGTTAAGGGATATCTACCTGACACTGAGGACAAACACTGCCTATGTGACTTGTAGATTCTAGGTTGAGATCTGTAACAATGGAGGTGTCACACTCAAAAAAAGATGAAGAAAAATAGGGAATGTCAACAGTTTAAATAGATGATAAAAATATGAAAGTACAAATACATAACTAGTTGTTCATTTCAAATACATATATGTTGAAGCCAGGTATGGTGACACACACCTGTAATCCCAGTACTTGAGAGGCTGAGACAGGAGGATCACAGGTTCAAGGCCAGCCTCAGCAACTTAGCAAGGTCCTCAGTACTTAGGGAGATGCTATTACAAAATAAAAAAATAAAATAGGGCTGGGAGTGTGGCTCAGAAGTAGAATACCCCTGGGTTCAATCCCTAGTACTAAAAGAAAAGTGTGTGTGTGTGTGTGTGTGTGTGTGTGTGTGTGTGTGTGTGTAGCTAGAGAGAGAGAACTATGTAGGATGCACTAGGATAATTTTGGAAGAACTTTCATGCTTTCTGGAAACTAATGGAAGATCAATACATCTTTTGTTCTTCTTAAATCTGTCAGAGAAGTGAGGTTACAGAACAAACCTCCCCCTCCCCGCCAAAAATTGAAGAAACATAGAGATGAATATAGATATTCACAACTTCCTGGAGCTGAAATCTTTGCAGGAACCAGTGCCAAGATAGGAAACCTAGACTGGAATTGATGAATTGCTGGAGGTCCACTGTGGACAAGGGCGAGAATCAAAAACTCCCGGAGACCCAGTCAGAGGGGACTCTCACACTTTTATGAGTTTTACCTTTAGGAGCTCTCCCAGGTCCTTACAGTAAATGCTGATTTAAAAAGCAGTGGGTATCATGCTTCCAAACAAAGGAGAGGAAAAGGTACCATTTTGAAATACCACTAAGCATTCTATTCTTCCTAACAAAGCCTACCCTTAGGAAAATCTATATTAACAGAGTTTAGCCTGTCAGTATTTTTTAAATCTACCTAGGAAAAAGGAAATCCTAATTCTGGCCCTCTCTAGCTATCCTGTCCCATGCAATGTGGAGGGAAGTTGAGAGGTACTGGTGAAGCTCACAACCTAAGGTCATGGGTTCACCAGAAGGCAGGGACCTAATCATAGAACTGCAGAATACTTCCCCAACCCCACACCTGATCACTACAGTACTAAAGACCTATTTACCACAGTTACACTTATGCAGTATATTAGTCTACCGTTCAAAAAATTACAAGGCATACTACAAGGTAGAAACAAACAAAACAGTTTAAAGAGACTGAACAAGCATCACAACAAGAGTCAGATATGGTAGAAATATTGGATTTATTGGAGGAGAAACTTTTTTAAAATTAGGATAAAAAATAAAAATTAATCACATTTTCCAAAGAAACTATAAGCAAAAACAGTGGAGTGAAATACTTAAAGTGTTGAGAGGAAAAAAAAATCAAACTAGAATTCTAGACCCTATAAAAATATCCTCTAAAATTAAAGAAAAAAATCAAAACTTTCTCAAATGAAAATTGAGGGAATTTGCTTTCAGTAGACTTGCTGTGTAAGTAATGTTAAGAGAAGTTCTTCAGAGAGAAAGAAAATTACATATGTCAAAAACTCATTACCTACATTATAAAAGGAAGAGCATCAAAGGATGAATAAGTGAAGAAAAATAAAAACTCTTATTTTTCTTATTCTTAACTGGTCCAACTAATAATCAACTCCAAATAATGATAGCAATAAAGTATTAAAAATGCATACACATATTCTTATGTAGCTTATGTGTAAGTAAAATGAATGGCATCAAGGATAGAAGAGACAGAAAGAAAGAATGAGAAACGTTTTGATATTATAAAATAGTTGGACCACACGCAGAAGAGTATAATGTTATTTCAAAATGGACTTAGATTACATGTAAATGTATGTTACAAAGTCTTGAGTAATTGCTTTAAAAGTAAAAAAAAAGTATAATTTGATAGGCTAGAGAAGGAGACAAAGTAGAAACATATATAATGTGCAACTAAAAATTATAAAAGGCAGAAAAATTGTAGAAGACAAAATAGGAAAAAGAATGAAGATGTAACAAATACAAAAAAGTAATAAATGCAGTGTTATTAATCCAACTATGTTAACAATCACTTTAAATGTTAATAATCTAAAGAGAACAATTAGAACTCAAAGACTCACAGAATAGACAAAAAACAAGAGTTAATATATATTGCCTACAAGAAACTCATTTTAAATATAAAGATACATATATTAAGAATAAAGATTGTCTATGTACATCCTGTGCAATAGGGTGTTTCCCTCTTCCCCCCTCCCACCTCCCTCAGTTAGGTCGCCTTCTTTACTCATCTAAGGTTTTCTCCATCTTTGTCTGGATGGAGACAGTAGGATTTGTCCTACGCCCTATTCTTCCTAGCTTCTGCATATTAGGGAGAACATCTGACTTTTCACTTTTTGTGATTGACTAAAAACAATAAATGCTGGTGATGATATAGGGAAATAGGAACTCTTATACACTGTTGGTGGGACTGCAAATTATTACAGCTACTATGGAGATCAGTGTGGAGGTTCCTCAGAAAATTGGGAATGGATCCACCATATGACCCAGCTATACCACTCCTGGGTATCTTTCCAATGGGACTGAAGTCAGAGAATTACAGTAATATATGCATATCCATGTTCATAGCAGCACAATTCATAATAGCCAAATTATGGAACCAATCTAGGTGTCCATCAACAGATGAATGGATTACAAAATTATGGGATACACACACTATGTAATTCTACTCTGCAATTAAAGAAGAATAAAATAATGTTATTTTCAGGAAAATGGATAGACCTGGAGAACATTATGTTAAATGAGATTAGCCAGTCACAGAAAGTGACAGGTCATATGTTTTCTTTCACATGTAAAAGCTGGGGAGTAATTGGGACACCAGAGGGACTTTAGATAATGGAGGAGTAGCTCCAGTGGAGCAGGAGAGGTGGTCTAGGGGAAGGGGAAGAGAATCAATGAAGAAATCACTTCCACTGACACTATGTACATATGTGAGAATATCAATGTCAATCTCGATACTCTGTATGGGGAAAGGGGGAGAAAGGGAAGGGAGCTGAGGGAAGCCCACCAAGTGCTGTGTGCATGTATGTCCCTATCACTATGAACTACATTATGATGTGAGACTATAATACACCAATAAAAATATAGAAAAAAGAGGAAAAAAAAGAATAAAGAGTGATAAAGGGGAGATGTTGATCAAAGGGTGTAAAGTTAGACTGGAGGAATAAGTTTTAGTGCTCTGATACACTGCACGGTAACCAGAGTTGATTATAATGTATTATATACTTCTAAACTTAAACATTCTCACCACAAAAAAAGAGATAAAGCTGGTAATGTAATGGGTATGTTAATTAGTGTGACTTAATCTTTCTACAATGTACACATATATCAAAACATCACATTGTATCTCATAAATATATACAATTATTATGTCAACTTAAAAAATAAACAGATATTGAAAAATATATACCATGCTAACACTAATCAAAAGAAAACTGGAGTAACTATACTAGTTTCAGAATAGCAGGCTTCAGAGAAAGCAAATTATCAGAAAAAAAGGGCATTTCATAATGAAGGAGTTAGCATTCCAAGAAGACAAAACAATCCTTAATGTTCATGTGCCTAGCAAAGAGCATTAAAAAACATGAGCCAAAAACTGAAAAATCTTCATGGAAATATAAACAAATCCATTATTATTGTTGGAAATTAATACCCATCTATTAGAAATGGACAATTCCACCAGGCAAAATATCAATAAGGAAACAGTTGAACAAAACAACACCATCAGCTACCAGATACAAGTGACAAGTATGGACAGTTTCTTCAACCAGCAGCAGACTACATATTCTCAACTTCATATGGAATATTCATCAAGATACATCACATTTTGGGCTATAAAACAACTTAACAAATTTAAAAGAATAGAAATCATACAATGTCTGTTCTCAGACCATAGTGAAATGAAGCTAGAAATTAGTAACAGACAGATATCTGAAAAAGTCCTAAAATACTTGTAGATTAAACATCACAGTTGGGCATGGGGGCACATGCCTGTAATCCCAGTACTGGGGAGGCTGAGAAAGAAGGATCCACCTCAGCAACTTAGTGAGGCCCTCTGCAACTTAGTAAGACCCTGTTTTAAAATAAAAAATAAAAAAGGGCTGGAGGTGTAGCTCAGAAGTAGAATATCCCTAGCATTCTAGTACCATTAAAACAAACAAAACTCAAAAACCACACACACTTCTAAAAAACATACAGATCAAAAAAGAAACCTCAAAGGAATTTAAAAAATATTTTCAAATAAATTACAAAGAAAATACAATTTACCAAAATTGGTAAAATTCAGGGCAAACAGTGTCTAAAGGAAAATTTATAGCACTGGATACACATATTAGAAAAGATGAAGAATCTAAAATGAATTATCTAAGATTCTGCCTTAGGAAACTAGAAAAATAAAAGCAAATTAAATCCCAGATAAGCAGAACAAAAGAAATGATGATGAAAATTAGAACCGAATGCAATAAAAATACTGAGAATAGGAAATCGATAGAGAAAAACCAACAAAACCCAAAAATGTTTCTTGAAAAGAATTAATAAAATTAATAAACCTCTCTAGTCAGGTGTGTAAGTCTGGCTCCAAATTAAAAATTAATGTAATCCATCACAACATAAGGCTAATGAAGAAAAATCAGATGATTATTATAGATACAGAAAAAGTATTAAGCAAAATCCAACATCAATTCATAAGAAAAACTCCCAAAAAACTAAAATGAGAGGGGGAATTTATTCAACTTGATAAAGAAAAATGACAAAAAGCCTATACCTAATGACATTATTAAAAGCCAGAAACTCAACTTGGCTTTCCAGCAAAGAACAGGAACAATGAGAGGTATCACCTTTCACCACTGCTTTTCAGTGTTGTTTTGGAAGTCCTAACTAATACAGTAAGAGAAGGGGGGAGGGGGAGGGAGAGAAAAGGAGGGAGGGAAGAAGGGTGGGAGGGAGGGGAAGGGAAGGAGAAAAGTATACAGGTTGGGAAGAAAAATGAAAATCAATCGTCTTTGTAGATAACATGATTGTCTCTGCAGAAAATCTAAAAGAATATACAACAAGAAGCACACACATCCCAAAATAACTCTTCGAAATAATAAGCAATTATAGTACGTTTGCAGGATACAAGGTCAATTTGCAAGATATAAGCACAAAAGTCGATTGCTTTCCTATATACCAACAATGAATAAGAGGGAATTGAAATTAAAACCACACTAGCATTTATATTAGCTCCCAAAACAATGAAATACTTGGGTATAAATCTAACAAAATACGTACAAGATTTATAGGAGAAAAACTGCAAAACTCTCATGGAAGACATTAAAGAACTAAATAAATGGAAAAATATTCCATGTTCATGGGTAGGAGTATTCAAAATCACCTTGGGTTTGGTGATGACTTTTTAGATACAAAACCAAAGTAAAAATTCATGAAAGAAATAATTGATAATCTGAACCTCATTAAAATTAAAATATTAGGCTCTGTGAAAGACAATATAAAGTGAATTAGAGGGCAAGTCACACACTGGAAGAAAATATTTACAAAACATACAAACAACCATTAAAACTCAACTATTACAAAATAATCTGATTAAGAGATGGACAAAAGATCTGAAAATACACCTCACCAAGAAGATATACAGATAACAAGTAAATATATGAAAAGATGTTCAATTGCATGTGACATTAGGGAATTACAAATTAAAGGAACAATGAAATATCACTGTGCACCTATTAGAATGGCCAAAATCCAAAAATCTACAACACCAAATGCAGATGATGATGTGAAGCAATAGGAACTCTCATTCATTGCCTGTGGAGATGCAAAAGGGTACAGTCACTTTCAAAGACCATTTAGCAGTTTCTATCAAAACTAAACATACTCTTACCATACATAGCTAGTATGCTCCCCAGTGGTACTCCCAAAGGAACTGAAAACTTACTTCACAAAATCCACACACAGATGTTTATAGAAGCTTTATTCATAATTGCCAAAACTTGTAAATAACCGAGAGGTCCTTCAGTGGGTGAATATATTAACTGTGATGCATTCAGATGATGGAACATTATTCAGTGCTAAAAACAATCAATCAAACCATGGAAAGATGTGGAGGAGACTTACATGTATACTACAAAGTGAATGAAGCCTATCTGAGAAGGCTACATATTATATGATTCCAACTGTATGACACCTGGAAAAGGCAAAAATATGGAGACAATAAAAAGATCAGTGATTGCTGAGAGTTACAGGAGAGGTTGGTTAGAATAGGCAGAGCACAGATAATTTTTAGGGTAAAACTTATCTATATGATACTACAATGTTGGTGCCATGCCATTATACATTCATTCAGACCCACACAATGTATCACACCAAGAGCGAACCCTGATGTAAACTTTGGACTCTGGGTGATGATGGTGTGTCAATACAGGCTTATCGATTATAATAAATGTACCACTCTGGTGTGGGATGTTGATATTGAGGAAGGATGAGTGACAGTAGACTGGGCATATGGAAACTCTCTGTAGATTCCACTCAATTTTATTGTGAACCTGAAACTGCTCTAAAACAATTAAGTATATTAGAAAGGAAGGGAGAGAGGCTGGGCGTGGTGGGGCACGCTTGTAATCCCAGAATTTGGGAGGCAGAGACCAGAGGATCCGGGTTCGCAGTCAGCCTCAGCTACTTAGTGAGGCCCTCCGCAACTTAGTGAGACCCTGTTTCTAAAAATAAAGAATATAAAAAATAGGGCTGGGGGTGTAGCTCAGAGGTAGAATGCCTCTGGGTTCAATCCCCAGTACTGAAAAGAAAAAAAAGAAAGGAAGGGAGAGAAAAAGTAGATAGAATATGGGATATGCTCAAGTTGTGCACAAAGAAAGTGCTATGGGAATTAGGAAAGGAAGACAATGCTTATACATTACAACATGTAAGTCACAACTTATAGTAACTTTGATTATGGGACTCTGAAGAATTCAGAGTGAACTTTCTAAGGGAACCCATTCTACTTGAGGGACATTTGGGGGTATCAAGGACAGAAAAGAAAAAAAAAGAGTCACATATATATGATTTTTTACTATACCAAAAAATATATTTGATACTAAATCAACTAAGTGATAACTTTTCAGGAAAAATATATGAACTATGACCATAGAGAAATGCACTCAGTTACTCATACACTTGGACAGTCCTCAGAAATTAGCCAATTCCAAGGAAAGGGGTAGTGAAAGATTTGCTATTTATCACTAATCATGCCAGGTGACATAGCTGGTTATTTGCAATTAGTTTACTTAATAAAAGAAGCAGGCCAGGTATGGTGGCACACACCTATAATCCTAGTACTTGGAAGACTGAGACAGGAGTATCGCAGGTTCGTGGCCAGACTCAGCAACTTAGCAGGGCCCTCCACAACTTAGTGAGATCCTGTTTCAAAATAAAATAGGACTGGGTATGTAGAGCTCGGAGATAGAATGCCCCTGGGTTCAATCCCTAATACCCCCTTCAAAATAAAAAAAAAAGAAGTTAAAACTTAACTATTAGAGATCCACTAAAGCTACACAAGAGGAATCAAATATTCTTTGAGTTAAGCCCACTATTTAAAGAATGTGAATTCTTACCAAAGATATTTGAGGCCTTTTGAGTATAAGGCAGAATGTGAACAACTGAGTTGTGGGATGTTAACCAACTTTACTCTGTTATTGAGAACTTTAATAAGGATGCCTTCCCTCCTGAAAGAATGAATAATAGCTATAAAAATAATGATCCAATGTTAGTGATACTAGAGTGACTATCTAAAAGGTTTTCCTTCTTTAAATATAAATTTTAACATTTCAACACAATAAAATCTATATCATTCTATTAAATATGTCCTTCTAAGGAAATATTAATTTTATTATTCTCATAAGCCGATCTATATTAAACCAGAAAATAAACCACTAGTCCATACTAATAATGCTAGTTAAGTGCTGTGTGTGTATCACTTTGAATCTCACTATGATGTATAATTACAATGCACCAATAAAAATATTTAAAAGTAACAAAAGTGATGAATAAATGATTAAGCCTATATGATTAAATTCTGGCAAAAAATAGGGTTTAGGTAAACCAATACCTACCATAGAGTATTGAACTTCCACCCAACAAAATACATACATAGCAATGTGTTTATATTTGGACCAAAGATTAAGAGATAAAGCATTTCACAATTATAAAGAGATGATATTCTCAAAAAAGAAATGATATTCTATTGATTATACTGGAATTGGAAAGTGAAATTATCTCCACATTTGTGTAAAGAACCGACATTTTGTAATTATCCTAAGGCATTTGACAAGGCCAGTCTTTGCTCCTGGGCACAGTCCTGGGCCCTACTGCCATCACAGACTACTTCTGTTCATGATCTCTCCTTCATCTTGAAACCTCTCTATCTTCTGATTCTTATTCGTGTACCTCTGACACACAAATGCAAACAAATACCAAGGTAAGTTAATACAAGTATAGGGAGAGATACATGAAGTCTACATGCTATTCCAGCCCATGCTGCTCAGTCCCAAGTTTTACACTAATAACTTTAAGAGTTCAGAGTATGTTCCATTCATGAAAAAAGTTTCCCAAAAAGCAAAATTAGAAATACACAGGTCTCTACATTCTATGATTATTTTTATCACTATGCTTCACGCATTTACATCGACTTTATAACTTATAAAGTCAGCATTTTACTTTACTCAAGATGGGATTTTTATCATTTCTGCTCCCTATTTAATGAGTGTTTAATTTATTTATTTATTATTTTTTTTTGTGTGTGGTACCGGGGATTGAACCCAGGGGCGTTATACCTCCGCGCTACACCCCCGGCCCTATTTTTTTTATGCTTTATTTTTGAAACCGGGTCTCATGAAGTTGCAGAGGGCCTCACTAGGTAGAGAGAGAGAGAGAGAGAGAGACAGACAGAGAGAGAGAGAGAGGGGAGAGAGAGAGAGAGAGAGAGAGAGAGATCAATCGCGCACGCACATGCGCGCTGAGGCTGGCCGCGAATCCGGATCCTCCGGTCTCTGCCTCCCAAAGTACTGGGATTACAAGCGTGCGCCACCACGCCCGGCTATGAGTGTTTAATTTAATTCACTAAGATAGTTATTCAGCTCATCCCTGCCCTCCCCATATGTTTTCCAGCATTTTACCCTGACTTAAATTCAAGGTTTTAATTAATGTCCTAAAATGGAATGTTCAGTTACACCATGCAATTATGTGGGTAAAGTACTCAGGCCAATACACATTATTAGCTATAATCACCCTCTGAAATAAAAGCTTAAAATATATGATTTTGTGAAATTTTCCATTCTGGCTACAACCTCTCAATGATACAAAAACTTCTTGTTTTATTTTTCTGTTCTAACAACAACAAAGAATGGCACATAAAAAAATGAGCTTATAAAAAAAGACTGAAAAATTGAGATGTTTTATTTTCCTTCCAGCCTCTAATCTTTCATTGCTGGTAGAGAATGAATAGTTATCATATGTCTTTAAAAAATAAAACATGGCCCCAGAGCCACCTGGGCCGGGCCGCCCCCGCGCCAGGTACCGGACACCCCCAGGCGTCTCCGCGCGCGCCACACCGCCGGCCCCAGAGCCACCTGGGCCGGGCCGCCCCCGCGCCAGGTACCGGACACCCCCAGGCGTCCCCGCGCGCGCCACACCTCCGGCCCCTGAGCCACCTGGGCCGGGCCGCCCCCGCGCCAGGTACCGGACACCCCCAGGCGTCTCCGCGCGCGCGCCACACCTCCGGCCCCTGAGCCACCTGGGCCGGGCCGCCCCCGCGCCAGGTACCGGACACCCCCAGGCGTCCCCGCGCGCGCCACACCGCCGGCCCCTGAGCCACCTGGGCCGGGCCGCCCCCGCGCCAGGTACCGGACACCCCCAGGCGTCCCCGCGCGCGCCACACCGCCGGCCCCAGAGCCAC
>PVJS01048053.1:0-15192 GCA_004027185.1 Glis glis
AAAAAAAAAAAAAAAAAAAAGCAAGGGTTCTGTTGCT
This sequence comes from Glis glis, assembly GCA_004027185.1. Lineage (NCBI taxonomy): Eukaryota > Metazoa > Chordata > Mammalia > Rodentia > Gliridae > Glis > Glis glis. Next base: position 38 of record PVJS01048053.1, read on the forward strand.
TGGACTTAGGGAGAGAGAGTTTCAGTCCTATTTTTAGTTGCTAGACACCCAGGCAGAAAACGCTTAAAAAAATGTTCTTTGCAAGATTTTGCTGTTGTTCCATTTTTAGCACATATGTGTTTCTCTTTACATAATAGTTGAATTTTTAAAAATTGCAGTGATACTTGAATTTGTGTGTGTGTTGGGGTGCTGGGGTCCTAGGGATCAAACCCTGGGGCATTCTACCTCTGAGCTACACCCCCAGCCCTTCTTACATTTTGTTTTGAAACAGGGTCTGGCTAGGTTGCTGAGTCTTACTACATTGCTGAGGCTGGCCTTGAACCTGCAATCCTCCCATCTGGGCCTCAAAAGTACTTGGATTATAGGCGTGCGCCACCATGCCCTGCTGAAACTTGAATTTTTATATGTCAAAATAATTTCACTGAGAGTTTACTTGTACTGTCAAATTCTCTGCCCTTTGGTTTCTAAATCTTTGGTTATTGTTTTTCCTTAAAGAACAGATAATGCTTGAATTGTCTCCTGAGCACACAAAGAATACATACATAATGAGAACACAAAGTACTCACAAAGCACCACATTTGGAAACGCTTTCCCCAGTGAGGCAGACAGGAGAACATTTATGAAGACTTGGAAGGCGGTACTGACCTGGTTCACGTGCAGGCGGCCTCGCTGCTCAGCAACCCGAGGTTGGCTCTGGAGCTGGATGGCTGTATTTTCTGCTTTCATAGGGTGAAACTCTTGCCCTCTGAACAGGAGTGGGGTCCAATAGAGAACAGCCACGCCCACAGCTCTCAAGGTTTCAGAGCTGGAAGAGAGATCAGAAAGAAAATGACAAGTCAAAAATATGTTGACCAATGAGTGTGTTCACAGGGCATTTCCAGTCTATTTGGCTGCCCCAGGAGGTCACTTGGATCAGTTTTCTTTGAACACTGCCTACAGAAGGTTTTATTAAATAGGCTTTAAGGTTTTGAGCAGATTAAAAAAATTATTATTTTTTAACTGGGGGCATGTCTGTAATCCCAGTACCTGGAGGCTGAGACAGGAGGATTGCAAGTTCAAAGCCAGCGTCAGCAATTTAGCGAGACCCAGAGCAACTTAGCAAGACTCTGTTTCAAAATAAGAAATAAAAAGGGCTGGGGGTGTAGCTCAGAGGTAGAATGTCCCTGGGTTCAATCCCTAGAACCACACACACACACACACACACACACACACACACACATACACACACAATCTCATAGGGGAAGAAGGAGAGCGTCATAGGAGAGTGGGGTCAGGAAAGGGGTCTTGAAAGGAAAATTGGAGATAGTAATCTAAATTTGTAAAAGGGCTAAATTATGAATGCTATTGTGTAATCCTATAGACCCTAGGAGTCCTGAAGAGTTTTTTTGGGTGTGTGTGAGGGGTCATTTGCAGACCATTCCCTTCCTGGCTGCACTTTAACCTTTCACTGGAGCCCAGGCCACTCCCTGCAGTTTCTTCTGCTGGAACACTCCTCTCCCCTGCTCCTAGGCACTCTGCACCCCCTCTATCATATGCTCTTTGATATGAATAAGAAATGCAGAATAAACACATTTATTATCTGTTGCCCCCTGTCAGCTGTGAGCTCCCCAAAGGCACAATGGCCAATTCCTCATGGCTGACCACAGTGCCCAGCACACAGAAGGGGCTTAATAAATACACTACCTTCCCTTTTCCAAAGGAAATTTGCTAACATATAAATGTAGAAAGAACAGTATGACAGGCCTGATGTTCTCATCTCTTTGCTTCAACAATTGTCAACAATATTTGAAGCAAATCCCAGACTTCATTTTATGTCATCAATAAGTAAGTTCATGTGCATCTTTTAAATTTTTTTGCAAAGCTGGTACGGAGTTCCAAAGTGCCCTTTACCCAGTGTCCTCTAAGGTAAACATCTTACATAACCACCGTACACCGTTCACTACCAGGACGTTAACTCTGATATAATGCCATTGCTTGAACTCTAGACCTTCCTTGGGTTTCAGCAGTTTTTCATTCTAGACCCTCTCGCTAGTCCAGGATCCATCCAATGTCCCACACGCCATTTGGTTGTCACGTCTGCTTAGTTACATCAGTAGGTGACTGCTCAGTCTGTCCTTGGCTTTTGTGACCTTGGCACCTTTAAAGAGTTCGGGTCAGTTATGTTGTGGAATGTGCCTCAGTTTGGGTCTGCCCAATGTTTTGTCATGATTTGGTGGAGATTATACTTCATTTTTAAATATCATGGAAGCTATGCTGTTCTGAGCACATGATTTCCAGACATTGTATCACATTCAGGGCTTGCTATGGCTCATCCACAGTGAGGCTAACCTTGAGCCTTGGTTAAAGTTATGTCTTCCAGGGCGGGCAACTACACTTACGATCTATTCCTTTAGTAAATATCTGGTGGGAGATACTTCGTGACTGTGCACATCTTCTACTTCTCTATAAGCTTCCACTCACGAACTTTGGCATCTATTATAGATCTTGCCTGCAGCAAATATTACTATACTGTTTTTCTAGTATTGATTTTCCATCCCTCTCATTTCTTCTATATTTAATAATTGAGCCAGGTGTGGTGGCACACGCTTGTAATCCCAGTACTTGGGAGGCGGAGACCGGAGGATCCAGGTTCGTGGCCAGCCTCAGCTACTTAGTGAGGCCCTCCGCAACTTTGTGAGATGCGGTTTCAAAATAAAGTATAAAAAATAGGGCCGGGGGTGTAGCTCAGAGGTAGAATCCCCGGTACCGCAAAAAAAAGAAGAAAATTGATGTTCTTCTGCAAAGCAGAGTTATCTATCTCTTTTTCTTTCCTTGGTTATTTGTTTGCTTATTCAATGATTTATGTATACTAGAAGGGACTCAGGGATATTTTATTCTAAGGGTTACAATGTAATAACATCACTATATATTTTGTTGCTCAAATTGTTCCCCCTTTGGCCTTCAGAGCCTCCTTCATTGTTGGCTTCTGTGTCCTTTATAACAAGAGCCCTTTTTGTATGAGCAATTTCAGTAGTGGCTGTTTCAGACTTATCGTTATTTCTTCTGCCCCAGCCCTGAACGCAGTCATTTCTCAAAAGATCCTTGTTTCTGTTTATTGGGAAAAGTATTCAAAACAAGGAGCTGGGCATTGTTTGTGCGCATTGCTTCTGGGGTCTCAATGCTCCTAGACCTCCCCCAGCAGGAAATATGTATATTTATATACACATACACAGACAGACAGACATGAATATTAACCCAACCACAAACACTTCCATATGTATATCTTTATCTGTCTGCACATGTATAATTAAAAATCATGAGTTCATTCTTATACCAGCTATTTCAACCTCCTAGGTTCATTAAGCCACTAAATTAACTTCTTTCTTTGGTGAGTGACAAACCTGGCTCTGATTATCTAAAACATACAGTATTTACATATTTGTTTGTGGTAGTTCACATAAAAGAGTATCAGAACTGTTAATGCATACTTCCATAAGAGATACATTTACTAACAAGACTACTTTTTTTACCTTAAACATTTCTTTTTGTCTCAAACCTATACTATCTAGTTAAAATGCTGTTTTCTAAAGTTATATAGGTCAGTTGCGGAGGGCCTCACTAAGTAGAGAGAGAGAGAGAAAGAGAGAGAGCTGAGGCTGGCCGCGAACCCGGATCCTCCAGTCTCCGCCTCCCAAAGTACTGGGATTACAAGTGTGCGCCACCACGCCCGGTGTTGTATATTTTCTTATAAGCTCTTCCTCCTTACAAGAAGGACAGCATGCCAGAGATACTCTTTTGCACTTTGTTTTTTGTTGTCGTTTTTGCTTAATGAAAGCTCACAGAGATCACTCTATCCTAGTTAACAATGACCTTCCTTTTGGGGGGGTACTGTGGATTGAACCCAGGGGCATTCTATCTCTGAGCTACACCCCCAGCACTTTTTATTTTGAAACAGTGTGTCACTACTTGCTGAGGCTGGGCTGGAACCTGAGATCCTCCTGTCTCGGTCTCCCAAATACTGGGATTACAGGCATGTGCACCACGCCCGGCACAGAGACCTTTCTAATTTATTTTACAGCTGCAGAGCACCTCATTGTGTATGCCTCGCAGTCTATCTGCCACTCACCTATGTGTGAGCATTTAGGGTTTCCTGGTGTTTTGGAACTACAAACAATGCTGAGGTGATTATCATTGTGCACGTGCATTTTGCATTGTTGGAGGTATATTTTATCATGCTTCTTCATATGTAAGTACTTTTTTTCTAGACAGAACCACACCATTCCATTCTAATATGAAAAAAATTATTATGCTATCTGAAAAAGGCACTGCTTTGCACCACAAGGTCTGTGTATATCCACCTCTCTGGAGCCAATATAGAAAATTGTAAGTCCAAGGACAGAGGCACCATGCCTGCCAGGGTCCCCGGAGCACCGGGTTATCAAAGTGCAGCAAGGAAGGTTGAGCAAGAGGATGGATTAGGTGCCAGGCACAATCTATATGATGTCACAAGAGCTAACAGGTTCGTTTTACAGATAAGATATTAGAAGTCCGAAAGATAAAGGGTTTCTTAGTCACCTAGCTGGTGACAGAGCTGATCCCAGGTTTTTGCAGAGGTTAAAGGGCACACTTTCTCACATGTCACACACCTCTGGCCCAGAGCAGAAGGGAAGCAGCAAACTGTGATCTAGCACGTGGAGATAAGCACTAAAGCTACTGCCCAGAGAGCAAGCCACGGCCTCCAGGCAAGCAGGCTGGTGGGGGAGGGGCTCGTGGTGAAGCCTGCCAGGAGGGCATGGAAGGCAATGGAACATTCACCCACCTAGAGAGGAGGCATTCTCTCCTCTGAGGTCACATGTGAGTTTGCAAAAATGAACAACAGGGCAAGCAGTGTCACCCCCTTTCAGGGGCACAAGAATAACGTATCTGTAAAAAGGGGACTCTGATTCAGTAGGGCTGGGGTGGGGCCCAGGACTCTGTCTCCAGCAAGCTCCCAGGGGCCACCCATGCAGCCGTCCAGGGCTGCACATGAATCACAGAGGCTGAGCCTGCACGCGAGACGCAGTGCTCTCTGCAGAGGAGCCCTCCGCCCCCGTGGGGACGAGCTTCAGACTCCACAGCCTGCGGAATTTCTGTCATTGGCTGCTGCTGTGACATCCAGCTGTGAATTTTTTTGTGTGTGTGTTTGTGGCACAGGGATTGAACCCAGGGGCATTTTACCTTCAAGTTATACCCTCAGCCTTTTTTGTTTGTTTGAAAACAGGCTCTCTCTAGGTTGCTGAGAGTTAAGCTACATTGCTGAGACTGTCCTTGAACCTGAGATTCTCCGTCTCAGCCTCCCAAGTACTGAGATTACACGCTTGGCCTTTTTTCTTTAATATACTTTTATGAGTGCATTGTAAGTATGTTGTACCCCATGTGTAGGACAAAGGGTCAGAGACCAGACTCAGTTAAGGCGGGAAGCATTTATCACCGCGGGGCCACCACTCTCCAGCAGGTCAAGATGGCAATCCCTTGTACAGTTCACCGTTTCCTTTTATAGAGAGCAAACAGAGTTCGCGCGGTATGCTCTAAATCTACCAGTCATAGTAAATTTCCCTTATTTAGAAGCAAGGGGGTAGGTCCAGGGGCATGGGCAGAGCACCCCGGCGGGGGTTGGAGGCTGGTCTCGGCGGAAGTGACGCTCACTCCGGTCTGCACTGGACTTCCACTGAAGTGGACTTCCAGTGAAGTCCACTGCACTGGAGCTGCGAGGTGTTGTCCTAGGGGCGATAAGGGCAGGAAATGGTTTGACCCTTGGGGAATTGGCTTTGTCCTTGGGGCGGTAAGGGCAGGGAGTTTAATTTTAGGGTAGAAAACGAGGCTAAAAAATTACTTGTAGGGCATGTTATCACAAGTATGCATCATAATGGGGTTCAGACAGGAACATACATGCACAGCATCTGTTTCCCTCTGGTCCACCTGCTCCCCCTCTCCACACGTGCTGTTGAGATTGGTGTTGATGATTTTGTATATGGATGTAGCATTTGAACTGTTTCCTTCATCAAGTCTCCTCCACTCCCCTCTCCCTCCCTTATTCCCCTTCCACCGTTTTACTGGAACCTCCCTCCTTTATCTGAAGTCTCTTTAGTTTCCCAATTTCTCTCTAGCTTCCACATAGGAGAGAAAACACACAACCCTTCACTTTCTGAGACTATCTAGTCTGTGGGTCATAATTATTTACTTTTAGCAAAAGACACAAATCTTGTTTGACCAAAGCCACTGACCTGGGAGTGTTAGCTCTTTTCTCTCAAAAGAAATGTTTGGTTTTTTTTTGGGGGGGTTGTTTGCAGCTTGCTAGGTAAACATAAAAATTTTATTTTAAAAAGGTTTTTATAAAAATAATCTTTTATGTTTACCTAGCAAGCTGCATTTTAGCAGAATCAGGGTTCATAACTTTGGGTTACTATATTTGACACCATACATACCTGTGACTATAGACGTGTATGTATCTGAAAGCTAAATATGCTATGTATCTAGGTTCATCTAAATATTTTATTAAAAAGCTTATAAAACTAAAGATGTATGGGTTTCTTGTACATACAAGCTAGCCGATGGGTTTTAAGTAATCTCTTTGCTAGCCTATGGGTTTTAAGTGATCTCTTTATACAATGTGCATTGTATTTATACCTTGAGTTACTAAACTGCTGTAATATGTTTAGTACCATTCAAAAATTCATCATTAAGACCTGGTTTACATCTGTTCACCTTGACTGAGTAAGTGTCTTATTATATAAGAAAGATACAACTGTCTATCAAGTAAAATGCTTATTCCTGATTATTAATGCTGTTCTCTACCTTATAAAGAGTCTAAAACTATTCTTTGTTTTTTGTCCTATGCTGTCAACCTACATAGGTTTGTAATTATAGTTATCTTACTGAGCCACAAATTCTAAATTTCATTCCAATGGTTAAATTAATATATATGTTAAGGTTATGTTATGGTCAATGTTATATTAAGTTTAAGTTAATATATGTTGATTTCTATATAACTATACTGTTAATTATTACTGGCTCCTTTACAAACTAAATATATTCATGTTTCCTAAGTATCTTCTAAAATGTAAAACTTAAGAAAATACTTTGTCCTCTAATCAGAATTGTTGATAGTAATTTTTAAGGTTTTTATATTTGTGTATTCCTAAATTGTATTATGATCATCTTTAAGCAAAGATAAATAGAGATGATAAAATACTTGGCATTCCAAATCGTGCCACTGATTTTTAAAAAATTGGGTAATTATATATGTATGTACTTCATATGTAATTATATGTATCTATGTATAGTCAAATTTAAATGGGGAATGAAATATATTGAGTACATGTTCCTTTTTTCTATGACTGAACTAGTCTAGTGTTAAAAAAAATTGTGTCAATTTTCAGAGGACCCTGATATATTTATAAATGGATTTCGAAACCTGGCTATTATGTTTTTTGTTTGTTTGTTTGTTTGTTTGTTTGTTTGTTTGAGGTACTGGGGATTGAACCCAGGGGCATTCTACCTCTGAGCTACACCTCCAGTCCTATTTTTTATTCTTTATTTTGAAACAGGGTCTCACTAAGTTACAGAGAGCCTCACTACATAGCTGAGGCTGGCCACGAACCTGTGATCCTCCAGTCTCAGCCTCCCAAGTACTAAGATTACAAGCGTGCACCACCATGCCTGGCTTGAAACCTGGCTATTATGTTTGATCTAACATGGGTGGATCTTCATGTGATCCTGTCCACTTGTTGCATTCTTGGAGAAAAGGCTCCTACACAGGAAGCAGCAGGGGCATATAGTAATAAAATCTATGTCCACAACCAGAGGCAGCCTATAGGAAAGAGTCTATCCCTGGAAAAACCTTAACTAAAATTATCAAAGCGAGAGTGAAGACCTTAGCAAATGGAATCATATGGTCACATGTTTAATTAAAGAAATGAGGAGATGTGTAAATAAGGCAGCTAATTATGATAAGATGAGAGCAGTAATGCAAAAATCAAATAAAAATCCTGCTGTGTTTCTGGGACACTTAACTAAGACCCTTCAGAGGTATATTCATATTGACCCAGACTCACATGAGAGGCAGATATTATTGGGGACTTCTTTTATTAGCCAATCGGCCCCAGATATTAGGAAAAAGAAAACTCCAGAAGAGGAAATGGGACCTCAGACTCCCATCGATCACCTTTTAAATTTGGCCTTTGGGGTTTTTAACAACAGAGACAAGGTAGACGAAATTAAAAACCAGAAGAGACAAATACAGGCATAAGGATAAGCCCACTTAATTGCCCTGGTATTGGGCAATAAGTCTCTGCCCCCTCAGAGATATCCAAAGGTTCCGGCCAGAGAGAGGGATGAAAACTCAAGGTCTGGCACCTGCCAATAGTGCCAAGAGCCTGGGCATTGGGTCAAAGACTGTCCTAGCTGGAGTCCTTCTGCATCTGGGATGTGCCCCCTCTGTAAAGAGGAAAAACATTGGAAGTGTGATTACCCTCGCCTTTGAAGGGAAGAGAGGTCATCTCCTCCCATCATGGCTGCCCTCAAAGACTGAGGATGCCCGAGGCTCAGCAAGGCTCCCTCTGATCAGCCCTCTAACCAGCTGGACAATAGAAAAGTGTGGGTGACTCTTGATGTGGCAGATATCAATTTTCTTTTAGATACGGGGCTCAATCCTTTGCTGTGCTTGTCTCTCCTAGCCTTTTCTAAAAAGACATGTATTGTAACTGGAGTTGGCAGCACCCCCAAGGCCAAAAGATTTGCAATGCCTTTAACTTGTAGATTTAGAGAGCTAAGCTTTACCCAAGCCTTCTTAGCTCTCCCAGAGTGTCCCACCATTGTTAAACTACAGGGACACAAATCCTAGATTCGTATGTCTAGAATTAAACCTGTGCCTCTTGAGACTTTACAGAATCAAGGCTCTGAAGTCAGATGCTAAGACCTGCGAACGCTATACCTGTAAGCCTTTAGAAGATTTAAAGGTGTTATTCAAAACCCAAAAACTAAATCGGGTAAGTTTTATTTTTGTGCTTTTTCCTTATATCTATTATCTGTTATGTCTATCCAGACTAAAAGATGTCAACTTAGTTGTCTCCTAATTTCTACATCTTTCTTCCAGGGAAAAACAAACTTTCTCCTGGACTGGGCACAACAATATAACAGAGGTATTGACTGATAAAGGTGCCTGTTACATTTTTGGGCTAAAACCCACTTCCAGCTCATCTGGATTACCATAATAGATGTCACCTATCAAAAAGATGATTGCTTAACATCTTTTTTGTGTGTGTGTGACACCGGGGATTGAACCCAGGGGCATTCTACCTCCGGGCTACACCCCCAGCCCTATTTTTATTCTTTATTTTGAAACAGGGTCTCACTAAGTTCTGGAGGCCTCACTAAGTAGCTGAAGCTGGCCGTGAACCGGGATCCTCGGGTCTCCGCCTCCCAAGTACTGGGATTACAAGTGTGCGTCACCACACCCGGCTTTGCTTAACATCTTGATGGGATAAAATCCTCATTTTCTTGGCCAGTATACTTTATATTGTAATGCTTTTCTATTGTTTAAATTGCTGTTGTTGGTGGCTAATATCTCGCATATTTATTCCTCTTTTCCAGAACATCAGAGGATGATAGTTCCACAGCCAATCAAAAACCCTGGCCTTCCCATGTCTCCTTTAGATCAGTTAGGATGAGACTTGGTTCCCTTGGATAGGCAGGGCCCACAGTCCATTATCAGTTGAGAAGAAATTACAAAAGTCAGACCTTCGCCCTTCGGCACCCCCTCAAGATTAAGGGACCAAAGTCTCAAGGGGGGTGAATGATGAGGTAGGATAGAAGAAATATTAGGCAGAAAGGAGGCATTGAGAAGAAATATAGAGATTTAAAATTTTGAAAGTTCATAATCTAACTCCACCCTATAGGGTGTGTTCAGTCGGTCAGAAGCCTTAATGAGTCCACAGCCTTAATCACTCCTCTCCATACCTGAGATGCTTAATGTAAATAAGATGGGTGAGGAGGACAAAGGTCACACCCCACCACCAATCTGTTGCCAGGGAAATCTGAAGGTTAAGAGGAAGGCCTGCCCTCCACTGTGCGACCCTACCTCCTCCCTTTGCTAGGACCCATCTCTGCCATCTGCTTACTTGCATTAATAGGACCTTGTTTCTTCAACAGCTTAATTAATTACCTCCAAAAGAGGTTACAATCAATCAAACTTATGGTACTTCATAGCCCAGCCCATTACCTACTCATACCCCAGGAAGAACAAACAGAAGCCTTTTTCTCAAGGGTTTGAGAAAGGTACATAGCAGGAGTAGGGAATGTGATAACATGCCCTAAAAGTAATTTTTTTAGCCTCATTTTCTACCCTAATACTAAGGACCTCCTGACCTTTGGCCGGCAAAGCCCGCGAAACTGGTTCCCGCCCATGGACAAAGCCCATGAAATTTGTTCCTGGCTATAGGCTCAGCCCACGCCCCTAGACTTACCCCCTTGCTTCTAAATAAGGAAAAATTTACTATGATTGGTTGATTTAAAGCATAACCCGCAAACTCTGCTTCTGCTCTCTATAAAAGGAAACTGTGAGCTATACAAGGGGCTGCCATTTCTGCCCCTGCTGGAGAGAGGTAGCCCTGCTGTAATAAAAGCTTCCTGCCTTAACTGAGTCTGGTGGTCTCAGACCCTTTGTCCTACACTCGGGGTTTAACAGTTCTCCACCGTGGCTGGGAAACTATACATATATACATATACATTTTATTTGGTGCATTGTAATTATGTATCATACTGAGGTATAGAGTGTTAGGAACATACATGCGCACAACTCTTGGAGCACTTCCCCCAGGTCCCACCCCATCCTTCCTCTTCCTTGTACATGTCCCTGAGATTGGACTTGATAGTTTAATATACATATGTAGCACTATTTCCACAATTTCCACTATTTCTTTACATCTCTATCCCCCTCCCTCCCGGAAGCCCCTCCACCACTCCACTGGAGTCTCTGTCTTCTGTCTGATGTTACCCTTGCTTCCCAATTTCTATCTAGTTTCCACATATGAGAGAAAACATACAACTATTCATATTTTGAAACTGGCTAATATTGCTTAGCATAATATTCTTGAGTTTCACCCATTTTCCTGCAAATGACATAATTTGTTCTTCTTTATGGCTGAGTAAAATTCTATAATACCATACGGTCATTTCCCACAAATCTAGAGAAATCAGTCATAAAACTCATAATGGAAAACAAAAGACCCAGAATAGCCAAAGCAATTCTCAGCAATAAGAACTGTGCTGGAAACATCACAATACCTGATTTCAAATTATACTACAAAGCAACAGTAATAAAAATAGCATGGTGTTGGCACAAAAACAGACACATAGATCAATGGAACAGAATAGAAGACTCAGAAACAAATCCTCATATTTAGAGCCCGTTGATTTTTTATAAATTGCCAAAAGCATATGCTGGAGAAAAGCAGCCTTTTCAACAAATGGTGTTGGGAAAACTGGTTATCCATGTGTAGAAGAATGGAATTAAACCCCAACCTCTGACCCTGCACAAGAGTCAACTCAAGATGGATCAAAGACCTAGAAATTAGACCAGAAACTTTGAAACTGCTAGAAGAGGAAATAATGCCAACTCTCCAACATATAGGTACTGGTAGAAATTTCCTCAGTAAGATCTCAAAACCTCAGGAAATTAAAATGAGAGTTAATAAATGGGATGGCATTAAGTTAAAAAGCTTCTGTGTAGCAAAGGAAACCTCAGAGTCTAGAGAGAGCCCAGAGAATGGGAGAGGCTCTTTGCCAGCTACCCCTCTGATAAAGGACTAATATCTAGAACATACAAAGAGCTTAAAAAACTTAACACTAAAAAACCCAATAAAAATGGGCAATTGAACTGAATAGACACTTCTCAAAAGAAGAAATACAAATGGCCAATAAATATATGAAAAAATGTTCAACATCATTAGCAATCAGGGAGATGCAAATCAAAACTACACCGAGATTCCATCTAACTCTGGTTAGAATGGCAACCATCAAGAACACAAACAATAATAAATGCTGGGGAGGATGTGGGGAAATGGGAACTCTTATACACTGTTGGTGGGACTGCAAACTAGTACAGCCACTATGGAGATCAGTGTGGAGGTTTCTCAGAAGATTGGGAATAGAACTGCCACAAGACCCAGTGATTGCACTCCTGGGCATCTTTCTAAAGGAAGTCAGAATATTATGGCAATATATGCATATCCATATTCATAGCAGCACAATTCACAATAGCCAAGTTATGGAACCAGCCTGTCCATCAACAGATGAATAGATCCGGTTTCTTAATTTCTGCAGTGCTTGGACTGGCCACTGGGTGGCAGAGCATTTCTTTTCTTGGAGACGTGTTGAAGGATGAAGAGGATCTCGCCCTGCCTTCCCTTCTTCAGAGGAAAAGAGCCCTTTGCCCATGGGCCCGATTTTCAGAGCATAATTCTTTTGAATGACTAGGAGCAGGATTGAATGGTGGGGTCAGATCCTGGGTGGGGAGGGACTATACGGAACAAGCCCACGTGCATGGGCCTTAGCAGGCACTCTGGAAGGGGAGTATTTCCTGCCCAGGACCATCCTTCTATTGAGCATGTGAGTTCAAGGCCTCTGCCATCCTATTTGACCAACACAGCACAGATATTATCTCCAGGGCCATCGGTAAAAATCTCTGCTCTTCTTTCCTGTGTTTGGGAAAGAGGAAAACTGAGATCTGTCAAAGGTCTGTTCTGCATCAGGCATTTTGTCCAAATCTCTCATTCCATTTACACACATACACACAAGTCCATCTGGACACAAGAGTCAGCCTCAGCTGACACTAAGCAGCCTCAGCTTTTTGTAAGTTTTTGTTAAACTCATTTCATTTGTGGGAATACATGTCTGTTTTTACTACTTACAGATAAGTCAGACATTTCAAGAATTTCTTTTCTTTCTTTGTACTGGGTCTCTTCTTTCTTTCTTTCTTTCTTTCTTTCTTTCTTTCTTTCTTTTCTTTCTTTTCTTTTCTTTCTTTCTTTCTTGTACTGGGGATTGAACCCAGGGGCATTTTACCTCTGAGCTACACCCCCAGCCTTTTTTATTTTTTATTGTTGAAATAGGGTCTCACTACATTGCTGAGGCTGCCCTTGGACCTGCAATCCTCCTATCTCAGTCTTCCAAGTACTGGGATTACAGGCATGTATCCCTTGATTAAATAGAAGAGTTTTAGAAATTGCTCAGAGAGGTTATAATCTTAAGCATGGAAAAGCCTTTGCAACCCCATTCCCCAGAAGGGACGTGGACGTGTCTCTGGGACGCCACCTTATTGTACTAATTCTGGCATCTCTTTTCATCCCATGATTCTTCTGTCTGCTTAGTTCACACGGACAGGGTGCTTTCTCACCACACAAAGCTATTCTCTACGATGCCTTTGGGGAATAATAAATGCAACTATATTATAATTTTAGATTTGATCAAAAAGAACTGGAAAGAAAAACAATTGGATTAACCAGATTATGGGATTATTTGCAATTGTAAAGGGAAAATGGAGGCATGAAGACTACTGGGAAATAGCAGCTACTTCTTGGTATCCATTACAGTCCTGTAAATAGGCAAGGCAGCTTAAAGTAAAACCTGAGAATTCTCCACACGCCCCTCTCCGCTGCCCAGGCTTCCTTGTTGTGCACAGGCTAATAACAATGCTGGTCCTTCTGACCCCTTGACCTTCCTCTGCTATCGTGTTTGCAACTGGCACCGCAGGGCCAGGCAGACCTTTGTGCAAGTGGCCTTTGAAGCGTTCACTAGCTCTGTGAGTATGGAAAGTTATTTAACTTCCCTAGGACCTACCTTGTGAGGTGGCTGTGAAGTTTAAGAGGTATAAACGGCCGCACACAACTGAAGGTACAGAGTAAGCACTCTAAACCAGTAGTTATTAGGCCAGTTGTTTCATTAAGTATAGAAGGGGTTGCGGAAAGAGAATTTAAGAGTACTGAGTGTGAAATAGAAAGTATAGTTGAGAGCAGCAAGTCAGCGGTCGGTCTCCATGTCCCTGGCATGGCTACTGTCTCGGGTGGTTAGACGTCCGCCCAGGCAGCCAACCTGAGTCCACCAGGCAGGCCCTGGGGGATGTTGTGAGGGAGAAGGAAGCCACGCAGATCCACCGCCTGAGGACCCTTGCAGTTATCCACCACCGATACTAGGATAGCAAGCTCCCCCTCTAGCCCCTGTCTAGATTATTAGAATGCTCTCACCTGGAGGCTGGGCCAAGCCAGGAGGTCCCCGCAGGGAGGGGACCTTCACATGATCACAGCACACACGGGAAACAAGATGGAATACTCTCAGCCAGCATCTAGATCTTTCTAATATCAAGTGTCTAATTAGTATTTGCTGGCAGAGGAAGGCGGCTAGGGACCTGGCACGAGAAGATGCTTTAGTCCTGGGCTCATCTCTGGGAACCCAGGTCCCTCGGCTTCTCAGGGCCTCAATTTCCTCACCTGTACAAACTTGAACGATCATATGTCTCTTGGGGGGTTGCTGAAAGGATTAAATCATGCAATGAATGTAGAATACCTGGACAAGAGCCTGGTCTATAGACAGCGCCCAAGAAATGTTACTTTGCTCCCATGACCTCCGTCTAACCTGCTCTCTGTGTGTTGCAATTTCAGTGTGCAGGACCCTTGATTCCTGATATTTATTTCCTGATACCTGAAATTCCTTCCAGAAGGGACAAAGCAACAAATGGTGCAAATGAAGGTTACATAAATCTGAGAACTAATTGTGAAGGGAAAGAGTGTTGTGGTTAGAGAAGACAGAAAGAACAGGATCCTGGGTGGCTTCTCAGACAAAGATGGTGGTATCCTGTTGGGTCATGGAGCACGGGGCTGGGCATCAGCTCTGCTCGTCCTAACATAGAATTCATAAAGTGCCTCTGGACCTAACACAACATGAAGAAATGGACTTGCACTGCAAATACACAAGACAGCCTTGAAGAGAAGTGAAATTCTGAAGCCAGGCGTGGTGGCGCACCCTTGTAATCCCAGTACTTGGGAGGCTGAGACTGGAGGATCCGGGTTCGTGGCCAGCCTCAGCTACTTAGTGAGACCCTGTTTCAAAATAAAGAATAAAAAATAGGGCTGGGGGTGTAGCTT
>PVJS01048054.1:0-15199 GCA_004027185.1 Glis glis
TGAGATGTGGACAGCTGAGGTCTCCCCTCCTGCTGTAACTCCTCCTCCCCACCCACAGCGGATCCTCTCTAATCTTTCCAACCGCTCCACATGGCAGCGCCACTCAGTTACCTAAGCCACAGCTGGCCATCGCTGGCTGCCTTCCTCTCCCATACACTCTTTCCACACTTAATGGTCAACATCATCACCATCATCTTTAGGTTTTCAAAGTGGCTCCAACTACACAGCATTCCTGAGAGGCTGTGGGTTGGGAACATGAATGAAGCCGATGCAAGAACTGATCTTAGGGTAACCATTTGCTAGTTCAACAAAGTCTCCTCTTACAACTGGGCATGGTGGCACACACCTATAATCCCAGTACTTGGGAGGCCAAGACAGGAGGATCACAGGTTTGAGGCCAGCCTTAGCAACTTAGTGAGACTCTGTTTCAAAATGAAAAATGAAAAGGGCTGGGGGCGTAGCTCAGAGGTAGAATACCCTGGGTTTAGTTCCCTAGTACCAAATAAATCAACAAACAAACAGAGAGAGAATGCCTGTTTCACACCTGGGAATGCTGCCTAGGGCTTTTCATAGGCCATATCATTTAACCATCAAAAACAATAAAAACCTAAACAGAGAAGTCAACCTGCCTAAGAACACAAAGCTGACATTCAAAGTGCAACAAAGGGACCCGGGGCCCTGCATCTGCACCAAGGCCAGTGCCAACAACCCCCGAAACGGGTCTCAGCTGCCCCTCTGCGGCCCACGAGCTGCCGTCACTCCTCACTCGGCTCCTGGATGTCTACATGTGCCCCATGATTCATTTCCACTCAGCAGGCAGAGTGAGTCGTTAAATTGTAATTGAATCACATGGCATACTCCTCCAGAGTTGAAAACTCTTTACTGGATTCCTATTGCCTTCAAGATCAACTTAAGCATTTTGGTGCTCTTCACAAGGCCTGTGGATCTGGCCCTGCCTCACCTTCCGCTCTTCCTCTCTACTCCCTGTCCCCACCCCAACCCCAGGGGCTCTGACTAGTTTCTGGAACACACCAAGTTCTTTCAACCACAGTATTTTTGCACATGCTGGGCTTTTTCTGAAATGGGCTACTCCCTAGTCTGGGCCTATTCTCAAAGATGGTTTCACAGCCAGGTGTCTTGCCACATGCCTTTAACCCTAGTGCTTGGGAGGCTGAGACAGGAGGATCACAGACAGGTTTGAGGCCAGCCTCAGCAACTTAGACCCTGTTTCAAAATAAAAAATAAAATAGTGCTGAAGGTGTAACTCAGAGGCAGAACACCCCTGGGTTCAATCCCCAGTAACACACACACACACACACACACACACACACACACACACGTATGCACACATGCAGGTGGTTTCCCTGGACACCCATGGAGAGCAGGCCTCCCCTGTTGCTCTTACCATGGGCGCTTGTTTTCAAGGTGCCCGCTTGTTTCTCCAGGCACTGGCTTTGCCTCTGCTTCCACCGCGCATGCCCAAGTCTTCCCCATAAGCTCTGTAAGGGCGGAGACCCTGTTTGTTTTCCTCCCTACTGTAGAACAAAGGCATTGTAGTTGGATGAATTGATGAGTCAAAGATTTGTCACCAAAATTATTTTGCTGATGGAGTTGTGAGATGAGGCAAATTTTGATGTAAAAGTAGAAATCATATGTATTCTGCCTACAGAGAATGGTGCCAGGTAAGGAATAGACTATGAATTATTTAAGATCAATCAAAGGGGTTTGACCACATGATTTTAGGGTGATAAAATACCCTGTGCTACCAATCTGAAGATAATCCTAATGCCTTAACTCGGGAGTGGCGGTGGGTGAGAGGGTGAGCTCAGCTGGCTTGGAATTCACTAGGGGAAGCTCTCCCTGCAAAGACGGGTCACATTCTCCACCTGCCTGTCTCGTGACCAGCCCAGTACTCAAAGCAGGCTGTCACCCAAGGACATAGGCACATCAAAGCACAAGCAGGATTAAGAATTCTGGGGGGAGAAAAATGGGCGTAGAAGTCCTAGATAAGGATAAAATTACTAAAGGCAGTGGACACACACAGCGTTTGTAGATTTTACCCAAATTCAGCAGGCCAGGCCACGCTACTGTCTCTGGGTGTCACTGGGCCAGGCCACCCTATGTATGTAGTTGTTACTGGCTAGTCATCCTATGGATTAGAAGGGTTTTGATTATTATTGGTACACAGTTGCCATTTCCCTTATTTTCTAAGCCCTAATCTAGCAACAAAAGGCTGGTGTACCTACTATTATATAAAAACAAGTAGCCCTAGCCAAGAGAGCCTGGGGGATGCCTGGAGGACTGGAGATGGTCTGGTTTTCAGCCAGACCTCTCACCTGTGTCCCACTGGAAAGCAAGCCCGTGGCTTTTCTCTATTCCTCCCTCCCTCCTGCAGGGGTTCCCAGGTTAGAGTTTCAAAGATCAACAAAGTTTCCATAACAATTTGTGGCAGTGATACAAGGTTACCAACAACCCTTTACTTTTTAAGTAAAGGCATTTATAAAAATTACTATTTAGTGTCACTGTGATTTTATAAGAGAAAAGATATTTTAACAACAAAAGGACCACGCAGTTCATAAACTCAGAATCAAGGGTAGAATTTAAGTCAAATAATGTTACCAATGTTTTAAGTACTCTGTTTTAATTTTCCTCATTTTACTATCAATTGGTGTGAACCACAGTAGAAATCAATACCAGTGTTTTGTAACCACTGTCTTGTGGTAGCTGGCATAGTAATTTGCACGACAACTCATTGTTACAGTGAACAACCAAGGTTGGCCTAAGTTTACCTTGCTTTTTAAGTTCATAACAATTCCACCGCATTTGTGCCTCGCATGGCAATTACAGCTTTCTACCTCCGTGGTAGCAGCCCCTATTGTGACTCGTGTCTAGGTATGTATTCATCTTGCGAGTCCCTCCGTTCCGTGCCAGGGGTCTCATTTGTGATTATGGCTCTATACTGCAAGCCCTCGGTGGAGCGGGATCCGGAGGGGCTTTGCTGTTCCCAGCACCACCTTTCAGTCTGCAACGAGGGTTTCTCTTTTCCCCTTAGCTCTCTGACTACCGTGCTGACTTCAGTCGGTGGTGGCATAAAGAAATGAAAGCAGTGAAGTTTCCGTCGCAGGGAACGATCTTTGATTATTATCTGGACCACAAAACTAAGAAATTCTTGCCTTGGGCTGACAGAATCCCCCAGTTTACCATGGATCCAGACGCACCTCTACAGGTAGGTGTGCAGAACAGCAGCGTCCTAGTGACCGTTTGCTGGGTTGAGCCCCGCCCCCCATTTTAAAGCAGTCTTTCTTTCTTTCTTTCTTGCCAGATGGATAAATTGTTGTGTTCATATGCTCAGCATATAACATTTCTCCCAGGGAGAGAAGAATCTCAACTATTGAAATAGCTTAGTGAGATGGCTTATATTTCTGCAATCTCCTTTTTTTTCCCCTTTATTTCAACTTAATTCTGTGTTAACAGCTTTTATTTTCCTGAAGACTTCACAAGTTTTGTGAAAATCAGAGGCATAGTTCTGTTAATTCAGTGACTCTTATTTCTGACTTTATGTGAATTTCTTAGATAGCACTTTTCACATATAATGCCCTCCTTTCACCCCACACCATAAAATGAATATGCTTGATCTTCCTAACTCATGTGTTTCAAAGTCCCAAGGCAGCTGACAAATCTAAATGAATCTCCTTTTTTCTTCATTGTTTCTCCTCATAGATTGCCTGTCTATGTTTCTCTTAGATTGAGTTAGTCTTTTACCATCTTCTTATTCTGCTTTTAACCTATTCCTTTTTATTATTTCTCAAGATCATGCCATTCTGATTCATTTCAGAGCTTATTATTGCAAGTAGTGCAATAGAATGTAGGTGATTTCTACTGCATCACTTAGGAGACAGCTAGTGCAAAATAGTAGAAAGCCCAAAGGATCTGTTTCCTGGACCCAGTACCACACAGCGAGTGGCCTAAGTAACAGAAACTTACTAACTCTCAGCTGTGGAGGCCGGAGGTCCAAATCCTGGCTCCTGGCTGCTGCCCGCAATCTTGCGTGGCTCGGCTCCAGTCTTCACCTGGCCTTCTCCCGTGTGTGTCTTTGTCTTCACATCTGCCTGTTTATAAGGACACCAGTCAGATTGGGTTAGGAGCCTCCTCTACTTGTGTTGCTTTGCTAGACTTGCCATAACAAAGTATTGCACGCCATGTGGCTTAAACAATAGAAATTTATCTTCTCACAGTTCGGGAGGCTCGAAGTCCAAGATTAACATGTTGGCAGGTTTCATTTCTCCTTACCTTGGCTGGTCTATGTCCACCTCTCACTGTATCTACACATGGTCATTTCTCTGTGTGTGCATCCTTGCACACTAGCTCCATGTGTGTCCACATTTTTCTCTTCTCATAAAGACCTCAGTCACATTGCATTGGGGCCACCGTGGTGGCCTGGTTTTAACCTAGTCACTTCTTTTAAAGGTCCTATCTCCGAATTCGGCCATATTCTAAGATACTGGGTGTTAAGGCTTCAGCTTATGAATTTTAAGGGAGACACAATTCAACACATACCACTCTGCCCTCTGGACCTTCAAAATTTGTGTCTTTCTGATATGAAGAATACATTCACCCAGCCAGGCATGGTGGCGCATGCCTGTAATCCCAGTACTTGGGAGGCTGAGACAGGAGAATCACGGGCTTGAAGCCAGCCTCAGCAACTTAGTGAGGCCCTCTGCAACTTAGTGAGACCCTGTTTCCAAATAAACAATAAAATAGGGCTGGGGGTATAGCTCAAAGGTAAGAATGCCCCTGGGTTCAATCCCCAGTACCAAAAAAAAAAAAAAAAGAAGAATGCATTTACCCATCCCAACAGCCCCCAAAAGCTTACTCCCTTCCAGCCTCACCTTGAAGTCCCAGATCCAATATCACCCAATTCAAGTGTGGGTAAGACGTGAGATACAGTTCATGCTGGGGCAAAGTTCTTTCCCAGCTTTGAACCTTTGAAACTGGAGAACTTATTTGCTTGCAAAATGCAACAGTGGAACAGGCATAGGATAAACATTTTTTATTCCAAAAATGAGAACTCAGAAGGCAGAAAGGGGCCAAAGATCCCAAAAAAGTTCAAAATCTAGCAGAACAAACTCAGTTAAATTTTAGGACTTGAGACTAACCCTCTTGGGCTCCATGCCCCATCCTCTGGGCCCGCTAGGGTGGCAGCGTTGCCCCTGTAGCCTGAGGTGGCAGCCCTGTCCCCATAGCCCTAGATAGTTATTCTGTCCCTGAGGTACCTAGTAGTAGCATCCTGGCCCACTGAAACCAGAGAGGGGGTGCCCGCTCTGAAAGTGAGGTGGAGACAGCCTTGTCCCCTGGCTGTGCCTCTTGGGGCCATGGTGGAAGCACTGCTCTTTTGATATCTAAATTGCTTTCGGGGACTTTTTCCCTTTTTTTTTGAAAGATGTGTTTCAGTCAGCTTTTCTCATCACTGTGACCAAACTACCTGACAAGTGCAGCTTAGAGGAAGAAAGGCTTACTGGCTTCAAAGGTTTCTGTCCATGGTTGACCAGCTCCAAGTCAGAAGTGGCTTGGTGGCAGGTCTTTAGGGAATGATGGGAGAGGAAAAGCCGCTCTCATCTCATGATGGCCAGGAAGCAGAGAGAACCCGAGAGGAAGGGGCAAGAGACACCTGTAGTCCCAAGGCCACGCCCCTGTGACCTCCTCCAGCCACGCCCACCTCTGAACCTCGCTGCTCCGGGGAGCATGCTCTGAACACATGAACTTTTCTGGGGGACATTCCATACCAAACTGTAGCAACATGTTTGTAGCCAGCTGGCCTAATCGAATTGTCCTGTAGAGTCCTAGAAGTCCTACAGCCTTCTATCATTTTGTCCTATCTCTGTGCCCTTTAATCGAAGCAGAGAGACTGGGATGCCACAGTCCCCTTCAGGGGCTCACCCCAGTGACCTAAGGACCTGCCTCTCACAGATGCCACCGCCTCCCAGCACTGCCACACTGGAGACCAAGCCTTCTACACATGGACTGTTGGGGGTCACTCATCCACACCATAGCAAGTGTGACATGAATAATAAAGTGGAGGTCTGCCAGGAAGGAGGAAGGGGAGGAAACGGTGTTGAGAGGCAACCGATGATATCTGCTGTATCTATGCTATTTTGAAATCTCTGCCAGGCGTGGTGGCGCACGCTATTAATCCCAGTACTTTGGGAGGCGGAGACCGGAGGATCTGGGTTCGCGGCCAGCCTCAGCTCTCTCTCTCTCTCTCTCTCTCTCTCTCTCTCTCCCCTTAATGAGGCCCTCCGCAACTTCATGAGACCCAGTTTCAAAATAAAGTATAAAAAATAGGGCTGGGGGCGTAGCATGGAGGTAGAACGCCCCTGCGTTCAATCCCCAGTACCGCAAAAAAAAAAAAAAGAAATCTCCCCTCTTTCTCAGCCTACCTAGAATTGAGCTACCCAGTAATATTATCTAGCTGTTTGAAAGCTGAGAACTTGCAATTGACCAAAAATACTGAAGACAGAAAAACTGGCATCACAAGGTTGATGCACCTTATCAGTGAGTATTATTTATTTAACAAGACCCTGAGAAGACAGTAGCCTTGCTTTAGACACAGTTATACCAAATGTGGTCATTTGATTATGAACCTCTTAATATATCAGAAGAGACCCATGCGAGTCAGTAATAATTGCAATAGTGACATTTCACTACACATCAGGCCCCCACCCTTAGTGTGTGTGTGTGTATGTGTATGTGTGTGGGGGGTCTGGGAATTGGACCCAGAGGCATTCTACCTCTGAGCTATACCCCCAGCCCTATTTTATTTTTATTTTATAACAGGGTCTCACAAAGTTGCAGAGGGCCTCACTAAGTTGCTGAGGCTGGCCATGAACCTGTGGTCCTCCTGTCTCAGCCTCCCAAGTAGGGATTACAGGTGTGTGCCACCACGTCTTGCCATCAGGTCCTTTTCTAAACTTTCCAACAACCTTCTAAGACACGGGCTGTTACTAGTCCCCTTTTGTATAGGGAGAAACAGACTCAAAGAGATTTAGAAGTGAGTCCACGGTTACACTGGCAATAAGTAAAGAATGACCAGTGGTCCTAGGACTGGTCACTTTGCCTGGGACTTCAGGGGCTTCTAGAATACTAGACTGATTTTTTTTTTTTTTTTGCGGTACCGGAGATTGAACCCAGGGGCATTCTACCTCCGCGCTACGCCCCCGGCCCTATTTTTTATACTTTATTTTTGAAACCGGGTCTCACGAAGTTGCGGAGGGCCTCACTAAGGAGAGAGAGCAAGAGAGAGTGAGAGAGAGAGAGAGAGAGAGAGAGAGAGAGAGAGCTGAGGCTGGCCGTGAACCCGGATCCTCCGGTCTCCGCCTCCCAAAGTACTGGGATTACAAGCGTGCGCCACCACGCCCGGCCTAGACTATGCATTTTTTAAACCAGGAAATCCTGGGCAAACTAAGAGGAGTTGACCACACTGAAACAGGCAGCACAGATTCAAACCCTCTAGTCTGGCTCTCGAGTTCATACTCTGCAGTGCGTTCTGTGTGGTGGGTAAGACAGAGTTCAGGCCCCGGACCAACTCGTGTTTGAATTCAAGTACTGCCACTCGTAGCGAGCTATGACCTTGACCAAGTTATTTATGCTAAGCTTGAGTTTCATCATCTCTGAAATGGAAGTAAAAAAAAAATCTCCTAGTTTTGCTATGGGTATCTGTATCATGTGATAGGACGTGTGTAAGGTGCTTAGCAGAGTGCCATGTTCTTAGCTCTAGTAGTGTTAATTTTTTGAATTAATGTGTGAAGAAGAAAAGAACCAATAGCCAAAATAAAAGGCAAATGATGGCAACTAAAAGCAAGAAAGGGGAAAAAATACAAACTACAGCTCTGATTTCTAAAATATGGTCTAGGATTGATGAATGTGGTGCAGAACAGACTCTACCTTTCAGTAAGCTCCGAGAGTATCAGTGAGGTAAAAAGAAGTTTAGAGAAAATGCCCATGTCTTGGATTTGATCTGGAATGATCCATCCAGTTGTGCTCAGGACATGCTAACCAAGTGGAGAACTTTATCCATTAGACTATGCGTATTTCTTATGAGCAGTGTAAATCCTGCAAGTAGTCTTCCCCACCCTTTTTAAGTTTGGTCACCAAGAAATGTAGCCTGTCAACTGTCTTGCAGGCACTGTGCGTGTCTCCATCAATGATACCTTGTGCTGATCTTACATTTTAACCTGTGTTCCCTGAGTCTAATTTTTATTTCTTTGTGTTCTTCTTCTTGTATTCCCATAAGCCACTTCAATTTTCCTTATTTATTTATTTATGAGTAAATAAATAGCCAATTTTCAAAATGGATGTTAACCTGAACTGGGAATCCTTTGCAGCTCAACTCTAAAGTGACTATGTCGGGTCAGATAGACAATTTCTGAACGCCTCTCTGTCTCTCCCTCTGACCTTTTTCTTGTTCTATTTTTTCCCCAGACAGTTCTGGTTCACACATCAGAGACAACTCGTCTTAGATATTTCACTGAATTGTTGCTTGAGAAAGGAAAACCACTCCTGTTAGTTGGAAATGCAGGAGTGGGGAAAACAGTCTTTGTGGGTGACACGCTGGCGAGTCTCTCCGAGGATTACATCGTATCTCGTGTGCCTTTCAACTACTACACCACATCCGCGGCCCTGCAGAGTGCGTGCTCCTCCTGTTCATACACACACAGTGTAGATTTGAATAGTTAGAGACTGCCTGTTAGCATGAGGAATAGAAATAGCTATAGTTGTCAGTGAACTCTGAAAAAAGGCACAGTAATGCAGTACTTGGAAGACTGAGGCAGAAGAATTGCAGGTTCAAGGCCAGCTGCAGCAATTTAGCGAAACCCTAAGCAATTTAGCCAGACCCTGTTTCAAGATGAAAAGGGCTGGGGATGTAGCTCGGAGGTAGAATGCCCCTCGGTTCAATCCTCAGTACCAAAAAAAAAAAAGAAAAGAAAAAGAAGATTTCAGATGTGGTCATGCATAGGCAAAGAATGATCTAGAATAGAAATATCAGCTTAAGAAAAGACGTGGAAAAGAAAATTGTGGGACACAGTTTTGACTCAAACAGTGATTGTGCAGAAGAAGAGGGAGGACTGGAATAGAATCACACTGCAGATACAGTGACAAGCTGTCCAGTTTGCCAAAGGCCAGGGGTTTTCTGGAATAGGGGAACTTTGGTGCAATACTGGAACAGTCCTGGGCAACCTGGGGCAGCTGACCACCATGACTATAAAGAATGCTGATATACGAGCCGAGAAGACTGCATTTTATTTGGTAGCAAGTGCTGAGCTGCCACCAGATGGGGAGAGGGGTCTGGGTGGGGACACTCAGAGTTGTGCACCAGCTGAGTGTGATGTGGCCTTGGGACAGAGTTACAGAAGAGGAGGTGACAAGTTGGGTGGCTGGCGACACATCTCTGGTATTAAACTGTGGAACCTGGCCCCCTGGGATGAATGAATCAATGGAAGAGGGGAAGAGTAAGAATAAATAACCCAGGACAGGAAGTTTATAACTGGTCAGTAAATGGTAGACAGAAATATATATATATATATTTTTTTTTTTTCAGGAATTCTTGAGAAACCTCTAGAGAAAAAAGCTGGTCGTAACTATGGTCCAGAAGGAAATAAGAAATTGGTTTATTTCCTTGATGACATGAACATGCCTTGTGTGGACATGTATGGCACAGTCCAGCCCCATGCTCTGATCCGACAGCACATTGACTACGGACACTGGTAAGCAGTTCTTTGTATTTTTTCGCTATCCAAATCTGATTATTATGGGTGAACATTTTAAGATTAAATTATCCCCGATTTCTTACTCGTCTGGGGAGCATTTTCCGTGATAGATTCTGAGTTGATTTTCTCTCCCTTTTCATTTTATTAAATGGAATAGTTTCCCTTCATATTTTTGGAAGATTGAACAGTAGCCTAGAAACTTAGTGACTGTCCGGAAATCATGCTCACTTTAAGAATTAGCTTACACTAAACTATTAAAGAAAAGTTTGGGCCGGTGATGTAGATCAGTGGTAGAGCGCTTGCCTAACATGCAGGAGGTGCTGGGTTCGATCCCCAGCACTGCAGAATGAGAGGGAGTGTGTGGGGGAACTTGAATTTATTCTCTAAGATGTAAATATTTGGTAGTATCTGAGCTTCGTGTCTGCAATCCATGAATTCAATACAAGGTGAGTCCCATCCATGAAGCCTTGCTGTGGGTGCAAAATAATTTGTACCCAGAAAGAGCCACATGAGAGTCAATGAACAGTAATAATTCATACTGCATCAGCTTCAGCCAGGAGCTATGTCACCTTCGGCTTTCTGAGCTCCAGTTCTGATGTCTCTCAGATAAGGCTTCAAAGGTCAGCCTCACTGAGCCATTGTAAAGATAGAGATAATTTATGATGAAATCCTTCATGAACAGGTGGGTTTTGTTGTTTTGCCATCTCTAGTTTTTGAATCTAAGATTCTGTTTTCTGTTGTTCAGGTATGATAGACAGAAGGTGATGCTTAAAGAAATCCACAACTGCCAGTATGTGGCCTGCATGAACCCCACGGTGGGCAGTTTCACCATCAATCCCAGGCTACAGGTAGGGCGTTGGGTACAGCTCTCTCCCAAACACTCCCAAAAAGTCTTGATTCCTGGTGTTTTTGAGAGCAAAGTAAGATTCCTGCTGGACATTTGGTTAAGGATATAAGCTTGTTTTCTTAATTAGTAGACTTAATTTTTAGAGCACTTCTATTTTTACAGAAAAATGATTTGAAAGTAGTGTTCCCACATCGTTCCTCACTTCCTCTGTCTCATTTTACCCTAATATTAATCATAACATGATTATTAACGGAAGTCCAGAGTTTACAGGCAGGTTCATTCCTTGTGTTATACACTCTATGGATAATGAGTGGTGCCCACGTTACAGTATCACACAGAAGAGCTTCAGTGCCTGTGCATCTCTCCCTGCCCTCGGGATCCCTGGAAACTGCTCTTTCTTTCTTACTTACTTTTTTTTTTTTTTTTTTTTTTTTTAGTACTGGGTATTGAACCCAGGGGCATTGTATCTCTAAGCTACAGCCCCAGCTCTAATTTTTTTTATTTTGAAACAGGATCTCACTAGGTTGCTGAGAGCCTTAATAATTGCTGAGGCTGTCCTTGAACCTGCAATCTTCCTGTCTCAGCCTCTCAAGTAGTAGGATTACTGGTGTCTTGGCAACTACTTTAATTTTTTTCATAATTTTAAATTTTTTGTTTTGTTATTGTGCTAAAATACACATTACATAAAGTTTAACACCTTATCCATTTTAAGTCTACGGTCCTGGGTTATTGTATAGCCACCACCACCATCCATCTCCATAATTCTTTTCATCTTGTGAACTGAAACTCGGTCACTGTGAAGCAGCGACTCCCCTTTCTTCCCTCCTGCAGCCTCGGATAGCCAGCATTCTACTTTTTATCTCCATGGTTTGGACTCCTCTATAAGTGGAATCATACATTATTTGTCTTTTTATGAGTGGCGTATTTTACTTAGCATAATGTGCTCGAGGTTCACACATGTAGCGTAGCACAGAATTTCCTTTTTCAGGCTGAATCACCTTCCATTTTGTGTGCGATACACCACCGTGGGCATATCCATTCCTCCATTGCTGGGCACTTGGGTCACTTCCACATTCTAGCTAATGTGAATAATGCTGCTGTGAACATAGGTATAAAAATCTCTTGGAGATCCTGCTTTCAATTCTTTTTAGTATATACTCAGAAGTAGGATTATTGAGTCATAGGGTAATTCCATTTTTGACTTTGAGGAACTGCCATTCAGCTTTCCACAGAGGCCACACCATCTTTCACTCCCACCAACAGTACACAAGGCTCCTGATTTCTCACATCCTTGCCAGCACTTGTCATTTTCTGTTTCTTTTTTTCCCCATAGTATCCATGCTAGTGGGGACGAGGTGGTATCTAATTTTAGTTTTGATTTGTATTTCCCTAATGATTATAGTGATGTTGACCATCTCTTCATGTACTTACTGGCCATTTGTATATCTTCTTTGGGAAAATGTCTATTAAAATATTCCCCCACCCCTTTTGGGTACTGAGGATTGAACCCAGAGGCATTCTACCTCTGAGTTACACCACCAGCCCTATTTTATTTTTTATTTTGAAACAAGGTCTCACTAAGTTGCTAAGGGTCTCAGTAACTTTTTGAGACTGGCCTTGGACCTGTGATCCTCAAATCTCAGCCTCCTAAGTACTGGGATTTCAGGCATATGACACCACACCCAGTTTATTTTGTCCATTTTTGAATTAAGTTTTTTGTTGTTTTAAAAGTTCCCAATATATTCTGAATATTAATTTCTTATAAACTGATATTTTTGCTGGGCGTGGTACTGCACTGTTGTAATCCCAGTACTTGGGAGACTGAGACAGGAGGATTGCAGGTTCATGGCCAACCTCAGCTACTTAGGCCCTCTGCAACTTAGTGAGACCCTGTTTCAAAATAAAGAATAAAAAATAGGGCTGGGAGCCGGGCGTGGTGGCGCACGCTTGTAATACCAGTACTTTGGGAGGCGGAGACTAGAGGATCCAGGTTCGTGGCCAACCTCAGCGCGCATGCGTGCGTGATATCTCTCTCTCTCTCTCTCTCTCTCCTCTCTCCTCTCTCCCCTCTCTCTCTCTCTCTCTCTCCCTAGTGAGGTCCTCCGCAACTTCGTGAGACCCGGTTTCAAAAATAAAGCATAAAACAAATAGGGCCGGGGTTGTAGCGTGGAGGTAGAACGCCCCTGCATTCAATCCCCGGTACCGCAAAAAAAAAAAAAAAAAAAATAGGGCTGGGGGTGTAGCTCAGAGGTAGAATGCCCCCTGGATTCAATCCTCAGTACTGCAAAAACAAACAAACAAAAAACCCTGATCTTTACTGTTTCCATAATTTTGCCTTTTCCAGAATATCATATAATTGGAATCATATAGTATGTGGCCTTTTTAGGTTAGTTTCTTTTGCTTACCTTAGCAGTATGCATTTAAAATTCCTCCATGTCTTTTCATGGTTTGATAGATCACTGAGTAGTATTCATTGTATGAATGTACAGTTTATTCATTTACTTATTGAGGGGCAACTTGGTTGCTTTCAAGTTTTGGCACTTCGGCATAAAGCTGCTATCAACTTGTGTGTAGGGTTTTTGGTGAGCATGTAAGCTTTTTAGTAGTGGCAACAGCCACCGCCAACATACAGACAAAGCAGCAAGCAATGGTGTTTTTGTCACTGAGTCAGCTCGGGATGAGTGAGGCAATTCTGCTGATCTTGGCTGGGCTCACTTGTGAGTGTCAGTCAGCGAGTCTAGTGTGGCTTTGACTGGAGTGATTGGAACTTGTGGCTCTGCTTTTTTGTATCTCTCCTCCTTTAGCATGCTTATAGAGTTCATGGAAAGTAAGAGGTATAAGAAAGCTATTGGAAACAGGCAAGCCTCTAACAGTGACTGGCACACCGAAACTTCCATCTCATTCTATTGCTCAAACGGTCACCTGCATAAACCCAGGGTCAAAGTGGAAGGCACCAAACAGTTATATGGCAATGGGCCTGGATACAAGGAAGAGTAAAAAAACTAAGCCATTTTACAATATTCTGGTACAATTATATGTCCTAGTTTGTATGACTCATCTTTGTTTTTCTTTTCAGAGACATTTCACTGTGTTTGCATTCAACTTTCCGTCTTTCGACGCACTGAATACCATCTATGGGCAAATCTTTAGTTTCCATTTCCAGCACCAAGCATTTGGTCCATCGGTTCTCAGGAGCGGCTCCTCTTTGATCCAGGCAACAATAGCATTCCATCAGATGATGACACAAAACTTTTTACCCACAGCTATTAAATTCCACTACACTTTTAATCTGAGAGATCTATCAAACATCTTCCAGGTACTTTGATTGCTTTATATTATGCTTCTTGAGTAGAGGAGAAAGTATATCAATGTTAATGGCATTCATTTGGTAGAACTTGAGTTTAAAACTATGTTGTATAACTTTATATGTATTCTTTAATTTTATACACATACATCTTTCTATGAAGTAAATATAGCAGGCTTATTACTCCCTTTCTATCAGTAAGAATAGTGTTCCACTCAGGACACATAGTATCTTAGTCTCTTTGTGCTGCTAAAACAAAGTATCTGAGACTGGGTAATTCATAAATAATAAGAGTTTATTTCTCATAGTTTTGGAGGCTGGAAGTGCAAAATGAGAACCCCAGCAGATTCAGGGTCTCGTGAGGGCCTGATCTGCGCTTCCAAGATGGTGGAAGCACAGAACAGGTCTTGTCTCTACGGTGGAAGAGACGGACTGGCAAAAGGGGCAAATACCTAGCTCCTCTTATGTAAAGTCACCCTGCCCTCATGACTTAATTATCTCCTAAAGGCCTCACCTCTTCATACTATCACATTGGCAGCTGAGTTTAAATACTTGAATTCGGCAATACATTCAGACCATGGCAGACTCAGCAATAGAAGCAAAGTTAAAACCTCGGACTCCTTAGATTGCCAGATTGAGTGAGTGAGGCCTTATTTCCTATGTGTCAAATAAGAATAATTGGTCATATTTTTGCATAATACATGTGCATGTTATTTTAAAACATATGTGAAGAGAAAGCATAATTTTTTACATTGACGAATCATTTCAGTTTGATACTGAAAACTACCTTGCTTACCAGGTCTACCAGTCAGCTCTCTATTACTATAACAAATACCTGAGATAATCATATTATAAAGAGAAAAGGTATCTTGGCTTACAGTTTTAGAGCCTTCAGTCCATGCAGTCCATGAAGGCTTTGGGCCTGTGGCAGCACATCATAGCATGAGTGCATAGCAGAGCAAAACTGCTTACCTCAGGTCCAAGAAGCAAAAGAGGGAGAGAGAGAGAGGGGCCTGGGGTCACGCTATCCTATGACCTTTGACCTTCCAGTAGACCCCACCTTTTATTTTTTTTTATTTTTTATTTTTTTTTATGTTTTTATTGGTGCATTGTAGTCTCACATCACAATGAGTATCAGTTTGGTGTTAACATACATGCACACAGCTCTTGGTGTCCCTCCCCCCGCTTCCCCCCCCGCCTCCCCCCCACATGTAGCACTGAGAATGATGTTGGTATAATCTCACATATACACATTGTTTATGACAGTAATTCCATGGATTCACT
>PVJS01048055.1:0-15198 GCA_004027185.1 Glis glis
GGGGGGGAGGGACATCAAGAGCTGTGTGCATGTATGTTAACACCAAACTGATACTCATTGTATTGTGAGACTACAATGCACCAATAAAAACATAAAAAAAGAAATTTTCACTCACATTTAATATATAATATATATTTATATATAATATATATTTATTTCATTTCTTAATTGAGCTTGCTTCATTAGCAGAGATACAAAAGTTGCAGGGTTCAAAGGTTCCTACCTTCTGGGCTAACAGGACACATTTACAAAGGCAAGTCAATAATTAAATAAAAATGAAATTATAAACCCCACTATTTTGTGTCATTATTATGCACCAATAAAATGAATGGAATGACAGATTTTATCTCATTCTTTCAACAATCATCTACTGATTGTCATATAGAATATATAGAATATATATATAGAATATATAGAGAGAATATAGTAGAATATATACATATATATATATATATATTCACACATTTAGATTCCTCTTACATACACACACACACACACACACACACACACACACCAATAGTAGTTGGATTAAAAGACTATAAAAAGCTGGATAGAAACTTTTTTTCCTTTTAAATAAAAACATATTGAAATACTTTTTCCCACCATAAAGTACTTTAGAAAATAAGACACAGAAAGCACTAAACTGAAAATGAATGAACAAATAATGGTTGGATAAATATTTAAATTAGAATATTTTTACATCAAGTGGTACAAAATACGTAAGGATAAATCACAAACTAAGAGAATAAAATAAATAATACTCATCAAATCATAAAATAAGAGAAAAATAGCTCAAATGAGAAGATATAAGTAGAAGCCCATAGAAGAGAATACCACAATGATAAAGAGGTGAATATATGTTATGTATGAATATTGGAGGAAATTTCAGTTAGACTACAATGAGATAACATCCCCACTAGATTAGCAAAATGTATTGCCTGAAAGTAACACACTGTAATGAGTATTGGAACACATATGCTGCTATGGGAGGTAAGTTGGTAAAGCCATTTTAGAGAGCAATTTTGCAGTGTCAGGTTAATTGAAAATGTACACATGCTATCCCCCGACAATTCACTTCTAGGTATATACTAAGGGAAACTCTTGCACAGGTGCACAAAAACATATGCCTAAGAAAAATTATTACAGCATTGTTGATAATAGAAAAATATCATTCAGGGGAATGAGTACAGTTATCTTCACAAAATATTATATGACAGAAAATTAGAATAAAAAGGCAAACACTTATGTTAAACAAAAATAATCTTCATATATATCAACATTTAAAGCATATCCAGCCAAGCTATATGTTGGATACATAGTGATGTAGTTACAATACATTATCAAGAAATACATGAAGTTGTAATAATCAACACTAAATTCAGTATAGTGTTTTTTTCTTGGAAGGGGCTGATGTAATCAGGGAAGGCTATAGCTCCTATCAGGGAGAGTAGTTAGGAGACAATTGTACTAGTACAAACAAAAGATGGTAACTTGGACTAGGAAATTATTGAGTTGTGATCAGGACCACACTTTTTTTAAAGTACTATTTGAATCGAACCAACTAGTTATGGATCTCATACTTAATGATCAAATGTGTTTATTTTGATTATGTGTAAGTTCTCAAAGTGAGACTAAACTTTACTCATTATCAGACAAAAGGAGCTCCTGCCTCCCTACCTTATCCATGACTATGTAGCAGCACACACGTACCATCAGCTTTTATAACTAAACAGAATACTGAATTATTTATACTATGTTCACACAAAACCACAATGAAAAAACCATCAATGTAATAGATTTGTGAGAGCTTAGCTTTTGGCTATTTCAGTTATGCAATTTTGGCAACTTAAAAACTTTTTATGAAATTTTTCCTTCTCTAATATGTAACATTGAGAAATGAGGCTTCATAAATATCTTCTGTAAACACAGTATCTGGGCACCTCTATCCCTTCAACATTTCAGTTTAAGTAGTACACTTTATATCTGAAAAATACCCTGTCTTAATGTGATTCTCTAACAATTCTCTGCACATATTTCAGTGTGATTCCTGTCATCCAGGGATTTCAAAATGTTTCATTATGTCAACACAGTAACTTGCATATATATTTAGTAAGCTTTTTTATTTGCAAGGTACTCAAAATTCTTTAGACAATAGTTTGAAAGCTTTCTTCCTTAGAACTGTGATGCATGGGGAAAAAGTGCTTCAGAATTTACCAGAGGTAAGATTAAAAAAATATAAAGTAGAAAAAACCACCTCTCTTAGTCTCATTCTTTTCTTCACAAAGAAAAGTTCAGATACTTGATTATTGGGGTTTCCCATATGCAATTGAATAAGTTGATTTGGAAATAGGAAAAAAGTTAGAGAATGCTCTGCACCTGCAATTAGAGATCCAAACTAGACTTTAAGCCTCAGAGATTATTCACAGCTTGGCTTTCTGTGGGTCAAGATTAAGACAAATTGGCAATTATCTTAAAGGAAGGTTCACTGCTGGCAAAAATTCCTTTGAAATTTAACCCTAAAATGAAAATTATAGTGTGCATAAGGAAAACAGATGCTCAAAAAAAATCTCATGGCAATAATTTGATGAATTTAAACCAAGGAAATAGAGATGTTGTGTTTTAAATCCCTAATACCCATTATTGGGGTAATGGAGTCTGGTATCTAAAACAAAATTGGATGTATAAATAAGAGTAGATAAATTAAAAGTGAATTAATTTGAAGTCCAGTAAAAATAAATCTTCAGTAGGCTATATAAAGAGAAAATTTATATGTGGAACAAAAAATAGAAAAAATCTTTTGAAATGAACCACAGAGATACAAAAATTTGAAATAAAATGAAAATTCAAGAGACATTTAAGATAGGAAAAGAAATTTGAACTATTTCTAATACTAGTCCACGAAGAAATGAAGAGAAAGAATAAAAAAAATTACATGGATAATATCTGGTATTTTTTGTGGTACTGGGGATGGAATCCAGGGGCCTTCTACCTCTGAGAGACACCCCTAGATCTATTTTATTTTTTATTTGAAACAGGGCCTCACTAAGTTGCAGAGGGCCTCACTAAGTTGCTGAGGCTGGCTTCAAACCTGCCATCTTCCCGTCTTAGCCTCCCAAGTACTGGGATTACAAACATGAACTATGACACCTGGCTTTTGTGTATTTTTGTGAGATAAATTAACATGTATCCTCAAATTGAACTGCTCCATCATGTGCCAAGGAAGATTAAACAAGGAAGAAAGAAGAGAAGAAAGGAAGGAAGGGGTATAGACACATTATAATAAAACTGCAGAAGAAAATCATGAAAAAATTAAAACTCACAAAAGAAAATAGACATATATCTAGACAGAAATTAAAATTGTATTTTTCTAACTATCAATTTATGATCCCTCAGTTCCAAATTCTCCCTTATTTCCTGCTATGCAAAAAACAAAGATGGGCAATTTAAAAATTTTCCTTTGCTAGCAGGTAAGATGCTAAATTTTATCAATAAGGAATATTGGAGAGACATAGGAGGACATAGAGCTTTTCCTTCCTGGTCCAGTGCATGCACAGCTACTGCAACAAACAAGTGTGACAAACAGGACATGACTCCTGCAATAGTTTCAGTTTCCCTGTATCTGTCGCTCCCCAGTGTCCATAACATAGTGTGGGCAGTAGCAGGAACCTATGCCAACAATGGCTTCACCAGCACCTGGTTTCTGCAGTGTCCAGCTATCAGTAACACCCAGAAGGCAGTCGCCTCTTTTAGCATACCTCTTAGGTGGTGCAACATTAGGGAACGATTCAAAAGATCACCCTGGCTTCTGACATCAACTTCAGAATTTGGGGGTTCCTAAGACTTCTTACATCAATTGCAAACTTGGAGATCTACAAAACCAACTTTAGTTTTATAATTCACTACAAAGACTCACAGAACTCATTGAATGCTGTTATATTTATAGTTAAAGATTAGCTATAGACTGAATGTCCCTTCAAATTTCCAAATTATATATGTTTAAATTCCAACCCCCATGTGATGATACCAGGAGATGGGGATCATGAAGATGAAGTATTCATAAATGGGATTAATGACGTTATAAAAGAAACTCCAAAGAAATATCTCACCCCTTCCACCTTGTGAGGACATGATAAAAAGAGCATTTCATGAACCTCTAAGTGTGTTCAGCTCAACAAGGCTTAAATCAGCCCTGGGGGTGTGGGTAGCCTCTTGTTTGGGCCCTTACGTCAACCCTAGTATCAGCAACTGCTTCTTAGATTTGCAATTCCCATTTTGTTTTTATTCTGCTTTACTTCTCATCATTCAGTCCCTTGATAATCCAATCTCCCATCACCAGTAATGATTTATTTTATTAAACTTTCCTTATTCAATTTGGTGAGTGGGTTCTGGACTCTGATGATACATGATGTACTGATTAAGTGCAGACTTCCTACCTGTGACAAACATCTCCAGAAGAGAGTGGAAAATATCTTAAAAATACTAATTAAAATTAGCCATCAACATCAAATTCTACACCAAGCAAAATTTTATTTTGAGAGTGAATAAAAATATCTTCTGACATTTAAAGACTAGGAAAATTATCAAAAATAGATGCTCATTGAGAGAACAACTAAAGAACTTACATCTGTAAGGAGGAAAATAAATCCAGAAGGGAAGAGGGAAGAGCAGGGTGCAAGTTACAGTAATAAACAGAAATAATTATAGACTGATAGTACACATAAATTAGACTTCTCTTTCTGTGAATATGTATGTTTGTGCTTGAGTGAGTGAGTGCGTGTCTCTGTGTGTGTGTGTGTGTGTATACACATTTGTGCTCATATAAAAACAAGCTGGAACTACAATTATGACAATCTGATTCTAAAATTCATATGGAAATATAAAAACAAAGAATAGTTGAAAAAATTTTGAAAAATAGGAACATCAAATGTCTAACAACCAAGATTTATTATTAAGCTATAATATAAGAATAGTGTGGTATTGGCATAAAGATAGAAATATAGACTGATAGAGCAGAATTGAGAGTTCAGAAGTAGACTGACACATTCAAGGAAAATTTATTTTTGACAAAAGCGATTCATCATTTCAATATATAGTACTAAAATATTTGGGAATTGTTATAAAAATGAACCTCAATTTATACTGCATACTATATGCAAAAATTAACTCAAAATAAATAATAGAACAAAGTGTAAAATCCAATACTATTAGAAGTCTAGACAAAAAAGCATAAAATTACCCTGACCTTCAATTAAGCAAATATATTTTCAATGCAATATAAAAAACATGATATATAAAAAACAAATTGAAAATTGAATTTTATCAAGATATATCTTCTCTTCAACACAATCTTAAGAGAATAAAAAAGAGATAAGTAAAAGACAGAAATAAGGCCGGGCGTGGTAGTGCACACTTGTAATCCCAGTACTTTGGGAGGTGGAGACCAGAGGATTAGCGGCCAGCCTCAGCGCTCTCTCTCTCTCTCTCTCTCTCTCTCTCTACCTAGTGAGGCCTTCCACAACTTCGTGAGACTTGGTTTCAAAATAAAGTATAAAAAAATAGGGCCGGGGGTGTAGCGCAGAGGTAGAACGCCCCTGGGTTCAATCCCCAGTACTGCAAAAAAAAAAAAAACCAGAAATAACATTTGTTAACATATGTAAAACAAAGGATTTATATCCAAATATATTAAAAATCCTCAGAAAGTAAGTAAAACAATGGAAAACTGACAACCCAATTAAAAAAAAGACAAAACATTTTAAAAGACGCCAAAGAAGATATACAAGTAGCAAACACATTCATGATAAAATGGAACTTTCACCTCTGAAAAGATACACTATATGGACTTTTCCCTTTTCCTTCTGATAAGTATAACAAAGAATCTTGGTTTGGGAGGCTGAGACAGGAGTATTGCAGGTTCTCAGCCAGTCTCAGCAATTTAGCGATGCCCTTCCCAACTTAGTGAGACCTTGTTTCAAAATAAAAAATAAAATAGAGCTGGGGTATAACTCAGAGGCAGAATAACCCTAGGTTCAATCCTCAATACCACACACACACACAAAGAATCCTGGTTATAAAAGAAACTTAAGAAGACTCTAAAAAAAGACAGCTCAGCTAGAAATCTCAGGACCTGGGGAATAACATTTCTATGAACTGAATGTTTGTGTTCCCCCAGTTCCATGAATTGTAATCCTTGTCCCCAAAGTGATGGTATTTGGAAATGGGGCCTTTGGGTGGTAACTAAGTCATGATGGAGTTAATGCCCTAATAAGAAGAGACAAAATAGATCTTTCTTTCCTTTGCTGCTCTCATCCATGTTAATATGTAGGAAGAAAGAAGCCACCTATGAACTGGAATAAAAACATTCACCAAGAACCCCACTCTTTGCTGGGTGTGGCAGTGCATGCCTGTAATCCTAGTACTTGGGCGGCTGAGACAGGAGGATTGCAGGTTCGAGGCCAGCCTTAGCAACTCTTAGCAACCTAGCAAAACAAAAATTAAAAAGGGTTGAGGGTGTAGCTCAGAGGTAGAATACCCCTGAGTTCAATCCCTAATACCACAAAGAGAGAGAGAGAATGAACCCCACTTGGCTGGCAACCTGGTGTCAGACTTCCATTTTCCAGAATAGTGAGAAGTAAATGTGTGGCATTTAAGCCATCCAGTTTATGGTGTCCTAGTATAGTAACCTGAACTAAGACAGAAATGGTGGTGATGAGCTCTCTGGGTTTTGTTTTTGTTTGTTTGTTTTGTTTGCCTCAGATATCCCAGACTTGGAGCTAAAGAAGCCAGCAAACTGGACATACCAATAGGCACAAACAAAGAACAAAAAGGAGGCCCAACAAAAGCCTGTTCTTTCTAGCCAAAGGAGCAGACAGAAAACCTTTAGATAATTAGTATTTTATTTCAACTAAACACCACTAAAAAACTGTTGCCTCACCAATACCCTTACTGGCAAAGGCCAAAGGAGAGCCAAGACATCCTAGTTTCAGGGGTCTGTAATGAGACACCCTAACATCCTGCCAGGTGTGTTGTAAGAAAGGGTCAAGTAGGAATCCAAGACTTTCATCCCTGACAGATAATAACAAAGAAACACCCCCTTCATCCAGTGTCAGTACAAACCTTGGTGGAGACTGGAATTCCACCACCACTCAGAGGTAATGTGACTCTAGCAACCCACCATGATATCAGAGAAGGTCTATAGACGGTCAAGATGGTAGAACCAGGCTACTCTGATCTTAATGAAGACAACACAAGAGCTCCCACCCCCATCTCCCCTTGGGTGTGAACAGAGGCCAAGCAAAGACTCCGAATTTCTATCTTCTCCTAGAACTGACGAAACAGCAAATACCCCTACTAAAAAACTATAAAAAGAGATATACTCAAAAGAAATATAGATATATGAAAAAATACTCAAGTAACCCAGAGGAAAGTGCCAAAGAAAAATCAGAAGAGAAAAATACAGAGGAAAAATAAAGAAAACATATGACCAAGTTAAGACCTAAAATTTCAATAATGACATTAAATATAACTCATTTAAATATGCCAGTTAAAAGACAGAGATAGAGTGGATTGAAAAAAATCACTGTCCAATTTATGTTGTCTACAAGAAATTCACTTGAAATATAATAATATAGGTAGGTTAAAAGGATGGAACATAATGCACCACACAAACATTAATAAAAGGAAAGCAGGAGCTATATTAATACCAGATAAAATGGACTTTAGAGCAAAGAAACTTACCAAAGATGGACAGGGATAGAATATAATGATAAAAGTATCAAACCATTGAGAAGACATAGCAATCCTAAATATGTATGCATTGAACATAGAGCTATAAAACATGTGAAACAAAAACTAATAGAATTAAAATGAGGGCTGAAAAAAAATCTACAGTTATAATTGGAGACTTTTTCACTCAAGAATTGATAGAATACATAATCAAAATTGATGTAGAGTAACTCAATAATACCATCAAATAACAGGGTCTACTTAACATCTATAGAATATTCCACCCAATAAAGAAGAATATACATTCAAGTAAGTCCCTATGGAACATATACTAAGAAAGATCATATGCTGCCTCATAAAACAAACCTCAAAAGAGTGTATTCTCTAACCACAATGGAAGCAAAGTAGAAATCAATAACAAAAAATAAGAGAAAAATCTCCAAACACTTGGAAACAAAGCAATATACTCTATTCCATGGCATAAAGAAGTTTCAAGGGAATTTTTAAAAATACATATAATTTAATTAAAATAAAAATACAACTTATCACAGTGTTAATGATGCAGCTAAAATAGTGCCAAGTGTAAAATTTACAGCACTAAATGCATGTATTTGAAAAGAAGAGTCCATTCTCTCACCTCAAGAACCTAGAAAAAGCCAGGCATGGTGGTGTACACCTATAATCCCAGTACTTGGGAGGCTGAGACAGGAGGATCGCAGGTTCAAGGTCAACCTCAGCAACTTAGGGAGACCCTGTTTCAAAATAAAAAATAAAAAATGCTGAGGGTAGAAAAATAAAAAAGACTTAGAGGTATAATACCCCTGGCTTCAACACCCAGTACCAAAGGAGGAGAGGAAGGGAAGAAGAACCTAGAAAAAAAGAGCAGAGCAGAGTGAAACCAAATCAGAAAGAGAGGAAATAATGATGGAAGAAATCAACAAAACTGATAATAGCAAAATAACAGGATTCATGACTGATTCTTTGATAAGATCAATAAATTGACACACTTCTACCAGAGAAGAGAGAGAGAGAAGACACAGGTTACTAACATCAGGAATGAAGGAAGAGGTATCTCAACAGACCCCAAAGACCCTGAAGATTGTGAAAAGAACAATAAGGTAATAATGTGAACAACTCTACACACATGGATTTGTCAACTTGGGAAAAATTGAACAATTCTGTGAAGAAAAGTACAACTCATTCAACTTGAAATAGCTAACTTGAATAGCACATTGAGGAAATCAAATTTATAATTTCAAAATTCCCCTGAAAGAAATAAAGATCAATTGGTTTCACTGGCAAATTATGCCAAATGTTTAAAGAAGAATTCATACATTTTATACAATCTCTTATAGAAAAGAGTTCCCAATTCATTTTATGAAGCACATATTACTTTGACATCAAAACCAAAATGAGTCAAAAATAAATAAATAAATAAAATGACAGACCAATGTACTTCATGAGAATAGGTACAAAAATCTAATATTAATATTTATTATATAGGATTCACCAATACAGAAAAATAATTATACAAGATGACCAAGTGAGGCTTATTTCAAGGGATGAAAGGCAGATTTGATATTCAAGTCATCATAAGCCACCATAATAACTGTCTAAAGGAGAAAAATCACAGCCGGGTGTGGGAGGCTGTACTTGGGAGGCTGAGATCGGAGGATCCGGATTAGCGGCCAGCCTCAGCTACTTAGGGAGGCCCTCCGCAATTTAGCAAGACCTTGTTTCAAAATAAAGATTAAAAAATAAGGCTGGGGGTGTAGCCCAGAGGTAGAATGCCCCTGGGTTCAATCCTCGGTATTGCCAAAAAAAGAAAAAAGAAAAAAGAAGAAAAATCACATGATCATTTCAACCAATGCATAAAAAAATTGGAAAAATTTAGTACTCATTTATGGCAGAAAAAACCCTCAAAAAATAGGAATATGTGGGGAACTTCCTCAATTTGATAGAATGTCTAAAAAACCCTAAAACTAACGTAATACTTAATGGAGAAAGGCTAAAGTCTCTTTCCTAAGAAAGCAAATGAGACAAAATTAGTTCACCACCCTTATTTAGCATATTACTGAAAGTTCTTATCAGTTCCATTTTGATCTGGGAAAGACCCTGTTAAAAAAAAATAAAGACAGATTATAGAATGGGAGAACTATGGACACACCACAGAGAACTAGTATCTAGGATACATAAAAAACTATCAAAATTCAACAGCCAAAAGCAAATAATTTAATTAGAAGATGGGCAGGGGCATGAAGAGACATTTCACTGAAAATACTCAGGCAGAAATAAGCATATAAAAAGGCATTCCACATTGTTAGCAATTAGAGAAATGCAGATAAACTCACAATGAGTACTGTTCCATGCCTGTCAGAACAACGAAAATATCAGATAGTGACAAGGCCAAGTGCTGGCAAGTATATGAAGAAACTGGACCACTTATTTGTAGATGGTGGGAATATGAAATGGAAGAGCCGATTCTGGAAAACATTTTGGCAGTTTCTTATGAAACTAACCATGCAACTACCATATGCCCCAGCAATTGTGCTCCTGGGCACTTATCTCAGAAAAATGAAGATTTCTGTTCACATAAAAAACCTGCACATGAATTTTTATAGCAGATTTATTCATAATAGCCAAAATTGGGCAGCTAGATTTCCTTCAACTGATCAAGGAATAAACTGTAGCACACCCACATTATGCAAGAAAAAGAATGACCTATGGATACACACAGCAAGCTGGGTGAATCTCTAGAGAGTTATTCTCAGAAGAATGCCAAGAGTTACATTCCATATGTTTTCATCCATATAAAATTCTCTAAATGAAAACAACATTTAGAAATAGAGAAAAAATTAGTGGTTGCCAGGGATTAAGGAGTGGTGGGGGTGGGAAGAAAGTTGGTGTGGCTATAAAAAGGCAGCAGAAAATGTGATGAGGAACTGTTCTTTATCATGACCATATTGAGATTAATATTCTGGTTATGATATTGTAATGTAGTTTTGAAAGATGTTACCACTGAGAAAAAACGAGTAAAGGATACTTGGGATCTTTTTTATTATTCCTTACACTTGCATGTCAGTCTACAATTACTTTAAAATAGAATGCTGAATTTTTTAAAATTCCAAAATACATGAAAAGATGCTCATGCTAACCTGAAAAAGACTGACAAACCTTGTTGTTGGCGAGAATCTGGAGGAACCAGGAGAGAATGTGCATGAATGAGAACTCGCATACACTTCTGGTGGAAATGGAAAATAAAACCACTTTGAAAATAAGTTGGCAGTTATTAAAAAAGTTGAACATACAAGGACCATGTGATCTAACTATTCCATTCCAGTCATTGACCAAGAAAAAAAGAAAGCATAAAGCCACAAGATATCATAGCCATCAGGTGGTCAAATAATGGCAGCAGTATGAATTTACACAGTTTCTTTGAAGAGCATTTAACAGTACCCAGTAAATTTTAATATGTGCTTATGCTGTGACCTAACAATTCTGCTTCAGTTGTGTGTAGTAGAGAAACACTCATGAAGATGAACATGGAGGCATGTATAGCTATTCACTGCAACTGCTAGTAATTGATTTTAAAAAGAGCTTTCTTTTAATACAGGGTTTACATCATAGAGTACTAATGATCCAACAGTTAAAATTATTAAACTTGACATTTTTCAAAAATATATATGTGTATATATATCTATATGCATTTCAGAACTCAATGGTAAAATAAAAAATATTTAAAACAAGTTGTAAAACAAAACAGGGAAAACAGTATATTTATGTAAATATTATTAAATGCTCACACACAAAATGCTATAATTGGTTACAGATATATCTATATGCTTTTTTTTTTTTTTGCGGTACCGGGGATTGAACGCAGGGGCGTTCTACCTCCGCGCTACACCCCCGGCCCTATTTTTTATACTTTATTTTGAAACCATGTTTCACGAAGTTGCGGAGGGCCTCACTAAGGAGAGAGAGAGAGAGACAGACAGACAGACAGAGAGAGAACGAGAGAGCTGAGGCTGGCCGCGAACCCGGATCCTCCGGTCTCTGCCTCCCAAAGTACTGGGATTACAAGCATGCGCCACCACGCCCGGCTTCTATATGCTTTTAAAATATAAAAGTGGACTGGAACACTACCTAGTATAGATGATTATTATCTCTGAAAAGAAGAAGAAGAATGGGACTTGGGATGGTACTGCAAATGAATATAAGTTTTATCTATATTTGTTTAAATTATACATATATATGTATGTATGTAGAGCTATCACTATAAATTTAAAAGTCCTAACTAATGTTAACAACTTGAAAGCTCTGACATTTGTATTAGTAATTTGCAATTTCAAAATGTAATGCTATATAAAATGAGGCTAACAGGCCTCATTTTAATGGGGTTAATGATTTGCCATGAGTATCCTATAAATCCACATAGACGTTAATATCATGATATAGTTTTATCTTTGTTGTTAGTGGCACCTGGGTTCTAATCATTAGACCACCATCAAGAATTTGCAAGACTCTAGATGGTTTATTCAGTTTCTGTCCTGAACGTCTGTGTCCTCCTCTTGTGCTGCCCCATAGGTTATTTTTGGAATTCAGTGCAGTAATAAATAAATGAAAAATAATATAATGAGTTATCTGGGTAGTAAGCATCTAGTAAGGTATAGTTATTTTAGTAATGCTTAGAAAAAATGTAGACTTGCCGGGCGTGGTGGTGCACGCTTGTAATCCCAGTACTTTGGGAGGCGGAGACCAGAGGATCCAGGTTCGCGGCCAGCCTCAGCTCTCTCTCTCTCTCTCTCTCTCTCTCTCCCTGCTCTACCTAGTGAGGCCCTCCGCAACTTCATCTATTTAGAAAAGATACCCATGTGAAACAAGAAGCATTCCTCTAAAGGAGAAAAATACTCCCAAAGAGACACTAAGTGTAAAGTCTCTCTTATGGGTCCATTCCTTTGATCTTGCTTTTAAAAACATTACACTTTGTTTCTTCTGGCTGCTTACTTTCAAATAAACTAGCAGATACCCTTTGGACTCCTGTATATGGTGAGACTGTGCTTTCACAGAAGTCTACTATCTGGAAGCATCCCTATCAATGTCATGAACAGCTGAAATTTATTATCATTGTTGCCAGGCTGAGGAAAAAATGATCAACAGTCACAGCTAAGAAGTTTGAAGTTTTAGAAAGTCTTTTAAAGTTGCAGGCAACCACGTTTTGACTTGT
This sequence comes from Glis glis, assembly GCA_004027185.1. Taxonomy (NCBI): domain Eukaryota; kingdom Metazoa; phylum Chordata; class Mammalia; order Rodentia; family Gliridae; genus Glis; species Glis glis. Next base: position 12,947 of record PVJS01048055.1, read on the forward strand.
TCCTAAAACAAAACGTAACAGCAACCCACACATCCTATCATATATTTTGGCAAGAATAGCAGAAACAAAATATCATGCACTTAAACGGTGTGTGGAAGACTAGAATGTAAATTTGAAAAGTGTAAGAATTTTTATAGCTTTTCAAACTATAGAGATAAGTAATATCTTTGCGATGCGAGGAGAGCCATTTCATTATCACAGGGCCTTGACAAGTAGCTTCCCACACAGCTTTTCAAGCTGAATGCCACTCATAGTGCCAAATACAGAGTTTGTTTATGCCTTTGTACAGTCTGAAAGGATAGTTTTATGTATTTAGTTCAATGAATGCGCTGGCAAACTGATAGGTCTCCAGAGTAGCTATTGATAAAAAGAGACATCTGATAAACGGATACTCTGCCTTCTGCTTCTATACTGCCTTATGAACAATTATTTTTCACTGTGATAGGAATTATTGTCACCTGCATGTCTTTTCTCACAGTGCTGTACAGCTTCCTCCTCTCCCCAAAACATGCCTTAGGTTTCAGTTTGTCTTACAAAGGATAACTCTTTCTACAGATCGTAGGCCTGCATAGGGGTGAGCCCTCTCATCCCCTACATACTGATTTTAAAGACAGAAGAGAAACAGAAATGACAACCTAGATTTGAGGATTACTTGATCATTTTCAAACTGCTCTCCTGTGCAGTATCCTGTTTTATCTCTTTTACAACTGTGAATTGGTATGAATTGGGGATAATATTCTAATTTAACAATTCAGCCAAGTGAGGGAGTAGAGGGGTTGATCCACTTGTATAAGATCACATAATATCCAGTCCAGTGTCTTCTATCTTCTCTTTATTAAAATGAAGAATGTCCGGGCGTGGTGGCTCACGCTTGTAATCCCAGTACTTGGGAGGCTGAGATAGGAGGATTGCAGTTTCGAGGACAACCTCAGCTACTTGGTGAGGCCGTCTGCAACTTAGTGAGACCTTGTTTCAAAATAAAGAATAAAAAAATAGGGCTGGGGGTGTAGCCCGGAGGTAGAATGCCCCTGGGTCCCATCCCCAGTACCACAAAATAACTAACTAACTAACTAACTAACTAACTAAATAAATAAATAAATAAAATGAAGAACATTGTTGAAAGAACAATGGAAGGGATGGATATAAACATATAATAAGTAGTTTATGTTTAATTGAAAAATAATAATTGTATATGTTTATGGGTTGCAATGGAATGTTTGGAATGTGTAGACATCAGGAGATGATTAAATAAAGCTAATTAACATATCCATCACCTCCCATACTTCTCTCTTTTTTTTTTTTTTTGGTGCATGTTTCCATGCTTTTAGTAGGGAGTGGCAAGCCTGCAGTGGGAGCTTGGAACCTCTGTGGTGACAGCCAAGCCGTGCTGTTGCCCCAGAGATTCTTCCTTGGTTTTCTTGAATATGATAGTTTCCATATATAGCATATGGTCCCATTTCTCTTTCCATCATGGGCTTGGGCTATATACCAAGTCCTGGCACAACAGAGGCCCTGGTTACGTGTTTGTTGAAAGAACAATGGAAGGGATGGATATAAGCATATAATAAGTAGTTTATGTGCTTATTCTTAAGGATGATAAATAATTGGGTGCTCTTACTTTCATTCATAATTTCTTTTTGTCCTGGAGAAGTTATTATAATAGTCTATGCAATTATATGGTGAATTGTTACATGATAATATATTACCCAATGAATGTCACCACTTTATCTGATAAAATCACTTTTTTCTCTGCTTTGCCAAAATCATAGTTCAGATAGGAAAGGGTTTGAAATTCTTATTTTGCAGTGCAGATGACAAACAGCATACAAATTGTGCAAATGCACAGACACACATAAACTTCACCAACCCTACATCCTTTTCCATTTTCCCTTCTGAAATTGTTTCTGCCACTGTTTTGATTTAGATTCCACCAAAAGGGGAGAAAGAGAGATTTAATCAGAAGATTGTCAAATGCTTGCATATGCCTAAGAATTAGTGGATACTAAAGTATTCGAAGTCTGATATCTAAAATTCTTAGGAGACGCATCTCTTATCAGCATTATGAGTAATTTTTTCTGGAAATTTTTTTATTTAAAGGAATTCCAAATACAACTTTACACTTTTAGAATTTTTCTGTTCAAGGGATGTGTGTGTGTGTATGTGTGTGTGTGTGTGTGTGTGTGTGTGTGTGTGTGTGTTCCTCACTAAATACCAGTTTATGGCCTATCTACATCAGAATTATATAGAGAGCT
>PVJS01048056.1:0-15198 GCA_004027185.1 Glis glis
AGGGGGAGAGAGAGAGAGAGAGAGAGAGAGAGAGAGAGCTGAGGCTGGCTGCGAACCTGGATCCTCTGGTCTCCGCCTCCCAAAGTACTGGGATTACAAGTGTGCGCCACCACGCCTGGCCCTATTTTTTTAAATTTTGAAATAGTTTCGCTAAGTTGCTGAGGCTGGCCTCGAACCTGTGATCCTCCTGTTTCAGCCTCCCAAGTACTGTAGGATTACAGGCATGTGCCCCCTCACCCAGCTGAGGGTGCCTTTTGAAACTGGGGATTCTTTTTTCTGTTCTAACTGGGCACTTTGGTGCCTCTAGCCCCGCTCACACAAGCCCCCTTTGCGAGCGACCCATCTGGTCTTTCCTCCAACTTTCTCCTCCTCTCAGAGCGGGGGAAGCTTCTAGCACCCTGAGCCTACTGCCTTGTAGACTAGTCCCTCCCTTCTTGGGTGCACGGCAGAAACTAGATGCGGGCTGGGGAAAGGCTCCGTGGGGCCCTCCGCGCATCCTGATTCATTGTGGAACCGACTCTGTGGCCAAAACTCCCCTTCTGAAATTCACAGCCCCTTGGGCTCCAGCGGGGGTTTCCTCCGCGCAGCAGGCTGGGCCACGGCGACATGCCAGCGGGGAGGGAGTCGGCCCCAGACCTGGGCCCAGGGTGGGGCTGGGACGGTCCCCCATCCTGCCCCGGGGCCAGCGCTTAGCCTTTGGTCCCTGCTCCGAGGACCCCAAGCTGGGGAGGGACAGAAGTCCCAAGGCTTTTTGCCTGGCGTCTCCCCTACAGGAGTGGGACATGGCTGGCCCCTGAACTGCTGGTCCGCTGCTCCACAGTCGACTTGGGGTCTGGGAACGAGGTGCAGATTTGCAAAGGGACAGGACAGCTCTGGCTGCTGGCACGCGTGCATGAGACAGGCCCGCGGTGCGCCCGCACGCCCCAGCGTGGGAAATGCTGTCTTGCTCTTTCCTTTGCACCCACGGAAAGTCCCCAAGGTGGCACCCGCGTGGCGCAGGCTGCTTGGGGAGCTGAGCCGCGAGGCTGATGCAGAGAGGCCGGGCCTGGCTTGTCACTGTCGCTGCCAGAGCACCAGAGAATTAGAAGGTAAAGAGTAACACTGCACGGACAGCGTGGGGTCGGTGTGCGCCCCGAGTGGAGAGACTGCTGTGCTAGCCTCAGAGCAGAGGCAGGACAGTGAGGACCCCATGGTCAGGGAGGGTCCCCCAGGGGCCACGCTGCAGCTGAAGAGCAAGTGAGGTGGGAGGCAGGAAGTGGGGCCCTGCAAGCAAGGTTGGGGGTGACTGTCCCCAGCCCACCTCCTGGGACCAGCCCTGGGCATCTATGAAAGAGATTTCTAGCCGGGCGTGGTGGCGCATGCTTGTAATCCCAGTACTTGGGAGGCTGAGACGGGAGGATCCGGGTTCCTGGCCAGCCTCAGCTACTTAGTGAGGCCCTCCGCAACTTAGTGAGACCTGGTTTCAAAATAAAGTATAAAAAATAGGTCTAGGGGTGTAGCTCGGAGGTAAAATGCCCCTGGGTTCAATCCCCGGTACCACAAAAAAAAAAAAGAAAGAGATTTCTAGAACTTGGAGAGACTTGGGGAGAACACCAGGACCTCCAGATAAGCACCCAAGGGAAACTGAGGCCCAGAGGCAGGGAACTTCTTACACACCATAGCCCGTGAATGTAGGAACCAGCAGCCCTCAGCTTGGGACATCTTGAAACATTAAGCAAAGTAAAACCAACATGCAAAGCACCTTTTTTTTGGTGGTGGTACTAGGGATTGAATTTAGGGGCATTCTACCTCCAAGCTACACCCCCAGTCTTTTTTTTTGTTTGGTACTGGGAATTGAACCCAGGGGCATTCTACCTCTGATCTATACCCCCAGCCCTATTTTATTTTTTTGTTTTGAGACAGTGTCTCACTAGGTTGTGTAAGGCCTCACTAAACTGCTGAGGCTGGGATTACAAGCGTGCGCCACCACACTTGGCTCCCCCAGCCCTGTTTTATTTTTTTATTTTGAAACAGGGTCTCACTAAGTTGCCATGAACCTTGGTAAGTTACTGAGCCTGGCTTCAAACCTGTGATCCTCCTGTCTCAGCCTCCCAAGTCCTGGGATTACAAGCATGTGCCACCACGCCCGTCTGAAAACACCGATTTCATGTATTGAGCATGAATTGCTTTTGCAATTAAAAAAAATCTATTTAATGTTGTTATAAAAAGTGCAGCTGCGCTGGATGTGGTAGCACACACCTGTAATCCCAGTAGTTAGGAGGCTGAGACAAGAGGATTGCAGGTTTGAGACCAGCCTCAGCAATTTAGCAAGACCCTGTCTCAAAATAACTTTTTTTTTTTCTTTTTGCGGTACCGGGGATTGAACCCAGGGGCATTCTACCTCTGAGCTATACCCCCAGCCCTATTTTTAATTCTTTATTTTGAAGCAGGGTCTCACTGAGTTGCGGAGGGCCTCACTAAGTAGCTGAGGCTGGCTGCTAACCCGGATCCTCCGGTCTTAGCCTCACAAGTACTGGGATTACAAGTGTGCGCCACCATACCCAGCTCCTGTCTCAAAAAAAAAAAAATAGGGTTGGGGTGTAGCTTGGGGGTAAAATACTCCTGGGTTCAGCCTCCTGTACCAAAAAAAAAAAAAAGTGTAGGTGGAAACCGGGCGTGGTGGCGCACACCTCTAGTCCCAGTTCTTGGGAAGCTGAGACAAGAGGATTGCAGGTTCGAGACCAGCATCAGCAACTTAGCAAGACCCAGTTTTAAAATAAAAAATAGAAATGGCTGGGGGTGTAGCTCAGAGGTAGAGCAACCCTGGCTTCAATCCCCTCTAACACACACACACACACACACGCACACACACGCACGCACGCACACACCAAGTGCAGGTGGCAATAAACACTTTGTCCTGCGGGGTGGGGCAGGCTGGGGAGCTTGCTGCATTCAGGAGCAGTTGCTCACTCGGGCCCTGGCCAGGGCAGTCAGGGGGCCCTTGGCACAGCCCCCTCCTCTCAGCGCAGGGGAGGCCCAGGGCTCCTGACAGCCGCAGGGCTGCGCGCGGGCGCCCCCTAGTGGCTGGCTCTGGAAGCTGCTGCGTCTCTCAACTGCCATGCGGGGACTAAGTAAAAAGGGTGCTGTGAGGACAGTGGGTGGCTCAGAGAGGACGCCCTTCTCCTCGCCTCCCCCACGGCCCGCCGCTGCATCCTGGAGGGTGCGCGCCGGGTCTCATGACAGTTATCAGGGGCTTAGTGGCCCCGCATGTTAGTTTCACTGACCTCGGAAAGGGTCATTTGAAGTGGAGTCTAACCCTGGGTCCAACAGGAGCCTGCAGCCCACCCGAGCCCGTCCTTGCTGTTGGCGACAGAGCTGGCACGGCTGGCCATGTCCCCGTGTCGTGAGGGACGCTGCAGGGCCGGTGAGATAAAACAACAACCATGGTAACACTAACATGTGCTGGATACCTCTGCCCTCCCACACCGAGACACCCAGCAGAACCTCGGAAGTGCTCACAGAAAGGGACTCTTTTTTTAATATTAAAATCTCAGCCGGGCATGGTGGTGCACGCTTGTAATCCCAGTACTTGGGAGGCTGAGACAGGAGGATCACAGGTTTGAAGGCAGCCTCGGCAATTTAGCGAGGCCCTCCACAACTTAGTGAGACCCTGTTTCAAAATAAAATAGGGCTGGGGGTGTAACTCAGTGGTAGAATGCCCCTGGGTTCAATCCCCAGTACCAAAAAATAAAATAAAATAAATTAAATCTCAAAGGTAGAGAGAAGAGTATCACGAGCCCACATATATCCCATCGTCCTAAGCCAGCCAGTGTCAAGATTTTGCCACATTGGTTTCGCTGAGTCCCCTACCTCCTCTCTCTCTCTTTCTCTTTCTCTTTTTCTTTTTTCTTTCTTTCTTTTTTTTTGTGGTACTGGGGGTTGAACTCAGGGGCATTCTACCTTCGAGCTACACCCCCAGCCCTATTTTTTATATTCTTTATTTTGAAACAGGGTCTCAGTAAGTTGCAGAGGGCCTCACTAAGTAACTGAGGCTGGCCGCAAACCTACCATCCTCCTGTCTCAGCCTCCCAAGTACTGGGATTACAAGCGTGCGCCACCACACCAGGCTATTTTTTATTTTGAAACAGGGTTTCACTATGTTCCTGAGGCTGGTCCCCATGAACCTGCAATTCTCCTGTCTCAGCCTTCCAAGTATTGGGATTACAAGTGTGGGCCACCATGCCCGGCTTTTCTTTTTTTTTTTCTTTTTTGTGGTACTGGGGATTGAACCCAGGGGCATTCTACCTCCAAGCTATACCCTCAACCCTAATTTTTAATTTTGATTTTGGAGCAGGGTCTCACTAAGTTGCTGAGACTGTCCTCGAACCTGCAATCCTCCTTTCTCAGCTTCCCAAGTACTGAGGTTACAGGTGAGCACCTACCACCCCGGCTCTCCTTCTTTTTAGTTAAATGTGTTAAAGGAAATCCCAGAATCATGCCATTCCAGCTTACATGCTCCAGTATGTACTCCTAAAAATAGAAACACTTTCCTACCTAACCACAAAACATTATCACATACCTCACAATTAATAATTCCTACATAGCTTGTGAGGCAGGTACCCCAGCCTCCTTTTTTTTGTTTTGTTTTTGGTACTGGGGATTGGACCCTGGGGCATTCTACACCTCTGAGCCACACCTCCAGCCCTATTTATTTTTTATTTGGAAACAGGGTCTCGCTAAGTCCCTAAGGGTTTCACTATGTTGCTGAGGCTGGTCTCAAACCTCCCCCCTCCTGTCTCCGCCTCCCAAGTACTGGGATTACAGGTGAGCACCACCAGGCTCCAACCCCCTTATTTTACAGACAACCAAACACAGGCCCTGAGGGCATAAGTGACTTGGCCCCGGGTACCAGGTTCGTAAGTGCTGGAGGTGGGATTTGAACCCAGGGAGTCTGGCTTGGGAGTCCATCCTCTAAATCACTTTCCCTGGGCCTCAGTTTCCCTCTCTGTGACGCAGGGATGACAGTGACAGCTTTGCTGTCCCTGGAACCATGGGTAAGTGTACCAGGTGGTTCCTGCTTCCAGAGACAGTGAAAATAACAAAAGAAAGCCGTTGGAAGACGAAGTTAATAGAAAATAGGTATAATTGAAAAGAAATATGAAAATTAAAAGAAATGAAGGTTGGCTGAGCCCCCATCCGTGTGTTACATTTCCCTTTATCTCATTTAATCTTTACCCCAATCCTACGTCCCTAATTAACAGCTTCAGGTTACAGATGGGGGAACTAGGGGCTCAGCGGGAGGAAGGGCCCTCGGTCAGGCTCCTGTAGTTGACAGGGGTAGCTCTTGAAGCCAGGCTGGTCTCTTGGGGTGGCAGAAAATCCTAGGGTGTGCCGGGCGCTGAAGGTGGCCTTTGCCAAGGGCTCCCTGCCTCCGCGGGAATGCGTCTCCCGGAATCACTGCGCACAGCGGTGGAAATGGGCAGAATAGCACTTTATGGGAAGCGTGTGGGATGGCTCGAGAATGGATTGGAAGGAGGGAGCCAGGCTAAGAAAAGGGGGGGCGGAGCAGCCCTGGGGCCTGGAGGGCGGCAACTGGTCTGCTGGGTCCCTGCCCCTCAGGTGAATACCCCTCTGCCTATTTCTTCTTTCTTTCTTTCTTTCTTTCTTTCTTTCTTTCTTTCTTTCTGTCTGTCTGTCTTGTCTTTCTGTCTTTCTTTCTTTCTCTCTCTCTCCCTCCCTCCCTTCCTTCCTTCTTTCCTTCCTTCTCCCTTCCTTCCTTCCTTCCTTCCTTCCTTCCTTCCCTCCCTCCCTTCCTTCCTTCCTTCCTTCTTCCTTCTTTCTTTTTTTGTGGTACTGGGGATTGAACCTAGGCGCGTTCTACCTCCAAGCCACACCCCCAGCCCGATTTTTTCTTTTTTCTTTTGAAACAGGGTCTCACTAAGTTGATGAGAGTCTCACTACTTGCTGAGGCTGTCCTCGTACCTGCAAACCTCCTGTCTCAGCCTCCTAAGTACTGGGATTATAGGCGTGCGCCACTGTGCCTGGCTCCCTCTGCTATTTCTCTGAGACTGAGACCCAGAGAGAGAGAGAGAGAGAGTGAAGGGGCCCAGCCGGGGGCCGTGGCCCCTGCCCATCACAGATGGGCGGCAGGCACTTTTCTGGAGGGTTCTACAGTGCTGGGCCATAGCTAGGGCTTTTCAAAGGAGACAGAGCCGGCGCTGGAGGGGATCCCCCAGGGACGAAGCCACTCTGGTTTTCACACTGTGACTCTGCTGCGGGCCTTGGTGTGAGTCACTTGTGAAAGTATCTTGTTTTGCCAGGTCTGAGTTGGCTGCTGTCACCACCCGAGGCTGGGGCCCAGGCTGCCGGGAGCCCGGATCTAGACGGAGGGCAGAACCCCCGTCTGCCGCTGGGTGTTGCAGTTGTTGGAGCAAAGCAAGTGCTGGGGGGATTTTCCACCCTTTGCATCCCATGCAAATCGAACGCAAATGATATGCAAAGGTCAGGTGCCCAGGAAGACTTGCAAGCTCGGGTGCAGCTCGGGCTGGCTCGCACCTTCCGCTTCCTGAAGATGCTCGACACAGCTCGCCCCCAGGTAGTGCCCCGGCCTCCTCCTCCTCCTGGAGACGTGCCCTGGCCCCTGGACACGCTGAGTAGGGCCCTCCACATAAAGTCTAGATGAAGGCCGGGCATGGTGGCACACGCTTGTAATCCCAGTACTTGGGAGGCTGAGACCGGAGGATCTGGGTTCACGGCCAGCCTCAGCTACTTAGTGAGGCCCTCCGCAACTTCGTGAGACCCGGTTTCAAAATAAAGTATAAAAAATAGGGCCGGAGGTAGAACGCCCCTGGGTTCAATCCCCGGTACCGCAAAAAAATAAAATAAGGTCTAGATGAACAAATAAAAAGCATTCCAGTGGTGTACAGCGGGGTACACTGGAGGCTGAGGCGGGAGGATGGCTCGAGCCAGGGGTTGGAGGCCAGCCTGGACAACATAAGAAAGAGCATTCTGCTTTTCACTTGTGCCCACACAGGCCCGGCACGCAGGCCTGCTGGACTGACTCAGGGCCGCCGGAGTGTGGAGGACAGCTTCCCTACCCGTCTCCATCCTGTGGACTTCCTGGAAGAGGAGACTTCCTGGCGACATCCAGCAATGACCGGAAAATACACTTTGGCCAGTTCATCATCCGAAGATTTATTCTTTTTTTTTTTTTTTTTTTTGTGGTACCGGGGATTGAACGCAGGGGCGTTCTACCTCCGCGCTACGCCCCCGACCCTATTTTTTATGCTTTATTTTGAAACCGGGTCTCACGAAGTTGTGGAGGGCCTCACTAAGGAGAGAGAGAGAGAGAGAGAGAGAGAGAGAGAGAGCAAGTGCGATCGAACAAGCGCTGAGGCTGGCCGCGAACCCGGATCCTCCGGTCTCCGCCTTCCAAGTACTGGGATTACAAGTGTGCGCCACCACGCCCGGCTCAGATTTACTCATTTTTATTTGTTGAGATTATGGGGCGGGGGTCTCAATATGTTGCCCAGAATGGGCTCAAATTTGCAATCCTCCTGCCTCAGCCTCCCAGGAAACTGGGATGACAGGTGTGCAAATCCACACCCTGCTCCTATGATTTATATTTTATTTTATTTTTTGTGGTACTGGGGATTGAATACAGGGGCATTCTACCTCTGAGATATACCCCAGCCCTTTTTATATTTTTTAATTTTGAAACAGGGTCTCCCTAGGTTGCTCAGAGTCTTGCTAAGTTGGTGAGGCTGGTCTTGAACCTGTGATCCTCCCAAGTACTGGGATTACAGGCATGCACCACCATGCCTGGCCTCCAAATATTTATTTAAAAGAATTTGGGGCCAGGCATGATAGTGTATGCCTGTAATCTCAAGTGAATTGGAGGCTGAGACAGGAGGATCGTGAGTCTGAGGCCAGCCTTGGGAACATAGTGAGACCCTGTCTCAAAATAAAAGAAAACAAATGAGAACAAAACAAAAGGGCTGGGGATGTAGCTCAGTGGTAGAGTTAAAGTATAATATGCATCCATTGTAGAAAATATCGATAAGCATAAAAATAAGATAAAAATAACCTATAGTTCCAGTGACCAGAGAGGAGTTGAGGAGTTAACCCCGGTTAAGCCTTAGATGTCCTTCCTTCCATCCGTCCTTCCTTCCATCCGTCCTTCCTTTCTTCCTCCCTCCCTCCTTTCTACAAGGATGGGTTTGCTTGGGCTATTGACACAGGTGTGCGCTCTGCCAGGTGCATTGGGGACCACAACCCTGGGCCGCCCCCCAGCAGGTGCAAGAGTGCCTCTGGCCTTGCGTCATTCCCCTGAAGCCGGGCAGCACCCCATCTGATCTTCTATCTGGTCCCCAGACAGCACCTGTACCTTAGAAGGATCAAGGCTGAGCTCCGCTGGGCTGTCTCCATGTCCTCTTCAGAACTTGTTTTGTTTTGTTTTTGTTTATGGTACTGGGGATTGAACCCAGGGGCGTTCTACCTCCCAGCTACACCCCTAGCCCTATTTTTTTTTTTTTTGCGGTACCGGGGATTGAACCCAGGAGCGTTCTACCTCTGCGCTACACCCCCAGTCCTATTTTTTTATACTTCATTTTGAAACCGGGCCTCACGAAGTTGCAGAGGGCCTCACTAGGTAGAGAGAGAGAGAGAGAGAGAGAGAGAGAGAGAGAGAGCTGAGGCTGGCCATGAACCCAGATCCTCCAGTCTCCGCCTCCCAAAGTACTGGGATTACAAGCTTGCGCCACCACACCCGGCCCTAGACCTATTTTTTATATTTTATTTTGAAACAGGGCTTCACTAAGTTGCTGAGAGTCTCGCTAAGCTTCTGAGGCTGGCCTCGAACCTGCAATCCTCCTGTCTCAGCCTCCCAAGTACTGGGATTCCAGGCTTACACCACCATGCCCACTTCTCCCTCTGTTTTAATGGTGCCATAATATTCCACTGTGCGCGTGAACCAGATGTAAAACGACGAGTCTTAGCCAGGCGTGGTGGTGCACACTTGTAATCCCAGTACTTGGGAGGCGGAGACCCGAGGATCCGGGTTTGCCGCCAGCCTCAGCTACTTAGTGAGGCCCTCCGCAACTTAGTGAGACCTGGTTTCAAAATAAAGTATAAAAAATAGGGCCGGGGGTGTAGCTCGGAGGTAGAACGCCCCTGGGTTCAATCCCCGGTACCGCAAAAAAAAAAAAAAAAAAAAAAAACAAGTCTTCTGTGGCCTTCCTCAGGCTGGTCTCTGGCGTTTGCGTGAATAACGCTGCCGTAATGATCCTATACCTTCATCACGTGGCAGCAGTGCGAGTCTCTCATTCTAGCCCGTTCCTGGCTGGGGAAACGCTGGGTCAAAGAGGATGTGCATTTGATTTGTGATGGTGATAACTGGGGAGCTCCCAGTTAGGGGGCGCAGGGTTCACCACAGCCTCACCCGACCCCGGGGAGTGTTACAAAACGTGCTGATCTTTCCCCTCTGATAGGAGTGAGACTCTCACTGTATGTGCACTGTCTGACTCGCACTGGCTCCGAGAGCCCGCTCCCTCGGTTAGACGCCCTTCACACAGTTCCTCCCTGGACACTTCTCTGCGCCCTCGGCCCATTTTCCCTTTGGGTTGGTCAATTTAGGAGGCTGTAAGAGTGACTGGACAGGAGTTAGCCTACGATTCAAATGGCTTTTTTTTTTTTTTTTTGCGGTACCGGGGATTGAACCCAGTGGCGTTCTACCTCCGCGCTGCACCCCCAGCCCTATTTTTTATACTTTATTTTGAAACTGGGTCTCACAAAGTTGCGGAGGGCCTCACTAAGTAGAGAGAGAGAGAGAGAGAGAGAGAGCTGAGGCTGGCCGTGAACCCAGATCCTCCGGTCTCCGCCTCCCAAAGTACTGGGATTACAAGCATGCGCCACCACGCCCGGCGCTCAAATGGCTTTTTATTATTATTATTATTATTTTTTGTGGTACTGGGGATTGAACCCAGGGGCATTCTACCTCTGAGCTATACCCCCAGCCCTATTTTTTATTCTTTATTTTGAAACAGGGTCTCACTAAGTTGCAGAGGGCCTCACTGAGTAGCTGAGGCTGGCCATGAACCGGGATCCTCCTGTCTCAGCCTCCCAAGTACTGGGATTACAAGCGTGTGCCACCACGCCCGGCTTCAAATGGCTTTTTATTTTTTATTTATTTATTTATTTTTTTGCGGTACCGGGGATTGAACGCAGGGGCGTTCTACCTCCATGCTATGCCCCTGGCCCTATTTTTTATACTTTATTTTGAGACCGGGTCTCACGAAGTTGCGGAGGGCCTCACTAAGGAGAGAGAGAGAGAGACAGGGAGAGAGAGAGAGAGAGAGAGAGAGAGAGCAAGCGCAATCGAGCGAGCGCTGAGGCTGGCCGCGAACCCGGATCCTCCGGTCTCCACCTCCCAAAGTACTGGGATTACAAGTGTGCGCCACCACGCCCGGCCTCAAATGGCTTTTTAGATGCAGCCTCAGGGGCCGGGCATGGTGGCGCACACTTGTAATCCCAGTACTTGGGAGGCGGAGACTGGAGGATCTGGGTTCGCAGCCAGCCTCAGCTACTCAGTGAGGCCCTCCACAACCTCGTGAGACCCGGTTTCAAAATAAAGGATAAAAAATGGGGCCAGGGGTGTAGCTCGAAGGTAGAATGTCCCTGGGTTCAATCCCTGGTACTGCAAAAAAAAAAAAAATATATATATATATATATATATAGAGAGAGAGAGAGAGAGATGCAGCCTCAGAGCCACGGGCCCAGGTCCTGCAGTCTGCTGCAGTCCCTGTGTGGACGCCCTGGGCGGGCCTCCTCTAGTACTGACCCGGTTTGAAACAGCGGGAGGCTGGTGGGGAAAAGGTGTGACCTGCTGCCGTCACGCCCTGCTTTCCTCCTCGGAGGCGCCGTCCCTTCTGCCCGGCTCCGGGTTGCTGCTTGTGACCATGTTACACAGCTAAAGGAGGTGCCATTTACAGGGATGTTAATGTGAATGGTGCCCTGCCCCCGTAGTTAGGTGACATGGTGGCCCTATGGTGGTCCAAATGGGGCCAGCTCTGGGCAGCTGGAATTGGTCTCTGCTTTCTCAGAATTGGGACTAGGACTAGTATCGGCCCTAGGACTCCCTGAGGATCAGGGCTGGGCAAGGCCAGTCCCTAGCTATGTGCACACTGGCCCACATCTGGGTAGAGCAGGACAGCCCACGTGTAACTCAGAGGTAGAATGCCCCTGGGTGCAATCACCAGAACAAAATAAAATAAAAAAGAAAAGGTTGGATTAAATCTGGAAACAGCTCATTGTGTCCTCTTGGATTTTTTGTTTTTTAGGTACATATTAGCATGTTAAAATAAAGGACTGAGCTGGGCATGGTGGCGCACAATTGTAATCCCAGTACTTGGGAGGCTGAGACAGGAGAATCCGGGTTTGCGGCCAGCCGCAGCTACTTAGTGAGGCCCTGTTTCCAAATAAAAATAAAAAATGGGTTGGAGCTGTAGCTCAGAGGTAGAATGCCCCTGGGTTCAATCCCCAGTAGCACACACAAAATAAATAAATGAATAAATAAATAAAAATAAAGGCACTGAGATAGTCTGTCCACGATCAACTCATTTAGTTTTCTTTAGCTGTAGATTTTCCACGTGTTCGAGCACAGCACCTCTCTCACACGGCGCCTCTGCTGGTGTTCCGCGGAGCTCTTTGGGAAAGGAAGCCAGGCTCCCACCAGGGGTGACTCCTGGTTCTCACTGTGCGTGGGTGGGAGGCTCCAGAGCTCTTGGCAAATCGAAGCCATTTCCTCGGATTTTCGCAGCCCAGCCCGGCCTGGGCAGGAGCCCAGCAGGGGCCTCGGGAGGCTCGGCCACCATGAGCTCCGCCCTGGACATGGCAGCCCAGGGGCCCAGGCCAGCTCCCCCTGCTCTGTCCACTGTCCAGCGGCCTCAGGATGTGGGACGTGTGGGACGTGAGCCGCTCCATGGGGAGCAAAGAGGCGGCTGCCCCATCTCGTGTCTTTTCAATGTGCTGCTTGATCAGTCTGTCTATCATACAATCCACATGCAGCTCTATCGTCCTGGTACCTGAGCTGGACCGGATGGGAGGAGGAGGGGCAGGCATCGCTGTCCACCCAAGTGGGCAGCTTGGAGGCCGAGGCTCAGCGCTGGCTGGGACATCAGCGACCTCCCGCGCCTGCGGGGACGAGGCGGCGCTCAGGTCTGTTGACTTTGCACTAAGCCAGGTAGCGGGGCAGCCACAGCCACCCACCCCGCCGGGCCCCACGCAGCAGGGATGGCGCCGCTCTGGTCTCTGGGGCACTGCAGTGGGGTTGGTGCTGTCTCAGGTGAGGCCAGCAGGGGACTCACAGCCGGGACACTCAGAGGTATCTCAGTGCTTCCCAGAATGAGAGTGCCACCAGGGGAGGGGCTGCCGCGGCCACTCGCTGTCCCTCTCTGAGTCCACTCCCCCAGAACCCCGTGGGTGCGGTGCAACCCGCCTGCTCAGAGCTGGCCCGGGAGGCCCCTTCTCCCCTCCCCAGCCCATCGCGTTGAGCTGGAAACAGAAGCCGCGGTGGAAGAAAGCTCTGGAATGCGCCCCTCTGCCGACCCGGGCTCTGGACTCCGGAGCACATCTGAGTCACATCTGGGTGGCCAGGTCACACCCTGTGGAAGGACACCCGTGAAGACCAGCTGTGAGATGACTGGTGTATGGGCCTGGGCCACACGGGCGTCTCAGCTCCGCGTCATGTAGTCTGGAATCTTGCGGGCTGGCCGGTTTTCTTGCGGACGTGCCGTGCACACATGCCCGGCCACCATGACCCACAGCTCTGGGACTCCGCTCATATGGAGCCCAAAGCAGAGTGTGCGTGGGGACACACACAGGCACACACACACGTGTGCGCGCACACACAGGTTCCCTTTGCACTCAGCCTCTCAGGACCACAGCCAGCTGTACCCCGCGAGGTGCACCTGTGTTCAGCTGACTCACGAGTATGCGCAGGCCTGCCAGGCGGCTGGAAGCGGCTGTTCCCAACTGCAGCAGATTAGCAGATTGCTGGTAGATTTATGACTCAGGGTCATGAATCCATAAATCACCTTTATGCCCCTGGAAGGATGATTGCGCATTCACTTGAAAGGAACCTCTGCGGCAGGTGTCTTTGGCAAACCTGGGCCAAAGCTGTAAAACATCTGATTAAAAAATCCCAGCAGCTCTGCTGGTCCCTAGAGGCTGCACGGGCTGCTGTGGAGGGAGAGGACGTGGATGCAAATCTATGACAACCTAACTGAGCCCTGGTGGTGAATTTACCGAACTGAGTGTCAGTGCTGCGCGTACAGTAGTTCATTGTTCCTTCTGTGTGTGTGTGGGGGGGGGGGGCTGCAGGAAGATTTCGGAATCTGAATTGAGTGATTCCAGAATCATTGTCAGAGGTCACCCAGGGAGCCTGGTGTGGTAGTAGGTGCTTGTAATCCAGCTGTTGGGAGGCTGAGACAGGAAGATCGCAGGTTCAAGGCCAGCCTCAGCAACTTAGTGAGACCCTGTTTCAAAATAAAAGAATAAAACAGGGCTGGGGAGGCCAGGTGTGGTGGTGCACACCTGTAATCCCAGTACTTGGGAGGCTGAGACAGGAGGATTGCAGGTTCAAGGACAGCCTCAGCAAGTAGTGAGACTCTCATCAACCTAGTGAGACACTGTTTAAAAATAAAAACAAGAGACAGGTGTGGTGGCGCATGCTTGCAATCCCAGTAGTTGGGAGGCTGAGATAGTAGGATCGCAGGTTCGTGGCCAGTCTCAGCTACTTAGTGAGGTCCTCCGCAACTTAGTGAGACCCGGTTTCAAAATAAATAAAAGCCAGGTGTGGTGGTGCACACTTGTAATTCCAGTACTTGGGAGGCTGAGGCCGGAGGATCCGGGTTCACGGCTGGCCTCAGCTACTCAGTGAGGCTCTCCACAACTTCGTGAGACCCGGTTTCAAAATAAAGTACAAAAAATAGGGCCAGGGGTGTAGCTCGGAGGTAGAACGCCCCTGGGTTCAATCCCTGGTACTGCAGAAAAAAAAAAAAGAAAGAAAGAATAAAAATAGGGCTGGGGGTGTGGCTTGGAGGTAGAATGCTCCTGGGTTCAATTCCCAGTACCACAAAAAAAAAAAAAAAAAGAAAAAAGAAAAAGAAGCCGGGTGTGGTAGTGCACGCTTGTAATCACAGTACTTGGGAGGCTGAGACAGGAGGATAGCAGGTTCTTGGCCAGACTCAGCAACTTGTGAGGCCCTCTGCAAGTTAGTGAGAGAGATCCTGTTTCAAAATAAAAGAATAAAATAGGGCTAGAGGTATAGCTTGGAGGTACATCCAAGCCCTTGGGTTTCATCTCCAGTACAACCAAATAAATAAATAAGTAAATAAATAAATAAATAAATGGCTGGGGGTGTATCCCAGTGGTAGAAGGCTCCTGGGTTTAAGCCATAGTAAAAAAGAACAGGAAAAAAGAGGAGAGGGAGAGGGAGAGGAGAGGAGAGGAGAGGAGAGAAGAGGAGAGGAGAGGAGGAGAAAAGAGAAGTCGCCCAGGGAAACCTTGCTAGATGAGAAACAGGTCCAGAAAGGTCAAGATGCTGCCCAGGGCTGAACAGCACAGGAGGGGAAAGCGGGCCCAGCCTCGGTCCTCTGAGCCTGGCTGTGCCCTGGAGCCACCACAGGCTTCCCTCTTCCCAGCAGCGAGGGGCCCTGCGCCTCAGAGCCCCTCCGTCGTCGTGCTGTTGACTTTTTTGTTTTGAAGTGCGATGTTCTGCCTCTATTGAAGTCTTTAGGAAATTATAGTGATTTGGACTTTTTCAGACATGTTTGAATTACTCACAGTCTGGAATTCCCAGGCAGGGGTTGGGACCCAGAGAGGGTTGCAGAGCGGAGACGTCAGGGACACGGGGTTTGGAGTCAGCCCGGTGTGAGTTCCTACCCCTCTCTGCTACTACCTGCGGTGTGCGTTAACTGCCCTGCACCGCGGTTCCTCGCCGGGCTTGGCAGCTCACGCCAGGACTGAACTCGAGGGCCGCTGGGGGACTGAGCAAGGTAATAAGCAGGAGGGCCGGGCCTCACTTGGCAAGCATGGGACGAGCCTGCTTGAGACCTCCACAGAACCTGGACTGGGCTGCTGGGGTCAGAGCCAGCTCTGTGGCTGACCTGGGGCCAAAGAACTGCCCTCTTCTGTTTTTTTTTTTTTTTTTTTTTTTTTTTT
>PVJS01048057.1:0-15195 GCA_004027185.1 Glis glis
CCTCTTCCTCCTCCTCTTCCCTCTCTCTCTCTCTTTGTTCCTTTGGTGAACCTTGACTAATACACACTCCTAACTCCTCTGCTGAACCTGACTATCAGACTTTCCTGGGAAGCTCAAGGCCACCACAGCAGGAATGGGAGCTGAACCTGGGCTGGTACCTGTCCGGCTCACACATACCTGGAGCTGTGGGAAGATGTGCCTGCAGGATCCCCACCACCTGAAGAAAGTGACTCCTTGGCTGGCCGGGGAAGTTCATTTTGTGAGCAGTGGTCAAGTCTTCAGTAGGCACACCACGTAAGGGCTCTCTCCTCCTTCATTAACAGAGGCAGATATCTACTCAACAGTCTGCTCTTAGAAGAAACATCTGAGCCGGGCGTGGTGGCACACACTATTAATCCCAGTACTTGGGAGGCGGAGACTGGAGGATCTGGGTTTGTGGCCAGCCTCATCTAATTAGTGAGGCCCTCCGCAACGTTGTGAGACCCGGTTTCAAAATAAAGGGTAAAAAATAGGGCTGGGGGTATAGCTTGGAGGTAGAACGCCCCTGAGTTCAATCCCCAGTACCGCAAACAAACAAACAAAAAAACAAAAAACAGAAGAAACATCTGCTTAGCTTTGCTCTACCAAGGGGCTACTGGGAGATAATGATACTCACTATTGTTGATTAAGCGCCTTCTAAGAGAGGAAGTGCTTGATTTATGTTGCCTCATTAAGACCTCTGTGGATACTTAGAAATGACAGAAAGGGAAAATGAGGCCAGACAAGGCAGATGGAGGAGCCTTCAGTTTTCTACTTAGTAATGAGCCAGAACAGAACCCGGGCATGCCATGTGGAAGTGTACATGTTTGACACCTCTTAATTCCACTTACTTTTCGTCAGGGCAGGAAGGCAGGTCATTTAATACTATACCTGGAAACTGGTTTCTGCTGTACTAAAAATGCCACTACTGAACTTTCTTGCGAGACAAGCTGAGTCCTGCTTCCTTTCTATTAATTACCTGAGCCGCAGCCTCACACTTTTAATCTTGCCTCATACCTGAGACTCTTCCAAGGTTATCTGAATGTGTCCTACAGGGAGGAAAGTTCTTTTTAAGCATTAGTGCTTAATGGACTTCAGCTCAAACTAACTGAACCAATGGTGAACCTAGCACTGTTGTGGGCCCACCCAAAACAGAAATCATTCAATCTTGCCCCCCCTGGAGGAGCTTTTAGCCTTTGGAGGAAACATTACATTGAAATGAAGCAGTTGGATGTTTTTCTAGACAGACAATAAATGCATAGAATAAATAACGCAAATAATGGGCAAAATAAATGATTTAACAAAAATCTGCTATAGAATATAGAGCAATGATCACTCAGAAAAATGTTAGGCAGGATTTAAAGAGTTCCAAAGAATATTCAATATTACCCATATTACCTCTTCCTCCCTCCCTCCCGTCCGTCCTTCCTTCCTTCCTTCCTTCCTTCCTTCCTTCCTTCCCCTCTTTTCATGCTAGGGATTGAACCAAGGGGAATTCTACCTCTGAGCCGTACTCCCAGCCTTTTTTATTTTTTTATTTTGAAACAGGGTCTTGCTAAGTTGCTGAGAGCCTTGCTAAATTTCCAAAGCTGGCCTTGAACCTGCAATCCTCCTGTCTCAGCCTCTCAAGTATTGGGATTACAGCTGTGTGCCACCATGCCTGGCTTGATTTATACCTTTTTGATATGGACTTATATAAAGGTGGTCGAGAGGAGCCAACCATATAGTTTAACATTTCTAGGTGAAATCAGATGGAAGATATTATTTACTATGTATAGGTACCCCACAAATTAATAAAAAATGGATTCTTTGAATATTCCTTGGTATATGCTAAAATTCAGCAAATATTAGGTATTATTTCAGCAAGTATCTGGTATTATTACCTATTCGATGGAGCAATTGCCTGTTTTTCATAGAGGGGTCCAAATGAATATGTTGTATAATATGTAGTGTTTGGGGATTGAGTTTGATCCTATATAGTATTTTTTTTTTCCAAAAATGTACTCTTTCCACTTTGTATTTTTGTCAGTAGCATGTCTTTGGAGAAATGCATAGCTTTGTAGCTTGGCTCAATAACTATACTCCTTCAGGTATTTACTGGTAGTTATTTCACAAATCCATACATTTTCAAAACCACAGATATCCTGTATAGTAATTAAAAAAATGTTTTCTAGGTACTTGTTTATATTCAAAGTCTGTTATCTCGCGTGAACATTCCCCAAAACATACACCAGGCATTTTCCATATATATTTGGGTTGTCAATATGAAATGTACTTAAATTTTCCCACAGCATCAGTTTTCTTTGTAAAATTTTCAACACATTTCATATGCCTTGATAGCAGATAATGCCTTGTTCTGCAATTACTTTCAAGAAAAATGACTTCTACGGTTCTGTACCTTTAACTCCTATTAAGAATACACTAATAAGCTTGTTGTCACAGGGAACTACCTTTGTGTCAAACTGAATGCAGTCTTTGAAGAAGCTGTTGAAGAAGATGAGGAACAGTCCGTTCCTGAGCACTACTGATATTAAGGTGTTGAATTACCTGCCCGGGTAGTAAGTAGTCCCGGCCATTGTTGTCTTGCCGAATTGATTTATTGAAGCTAAACTATTCGCCGGTCAGACCATTATGTGCAAGGTGAGGAAACATTTTTGAGAAGTTTTTCCACAGTAAGGAAAAATATGAATTAAAAAGGGTGACATAATAGAGGAGAACAAATTGCCCATCCTGATGAACTCGCTGGAGATTCATCCCCTGCAAAGGTGTGTGTATACGTTATATGCATTCCTGTCTGTGTACCTAAGCCAATATCGTGAAAATGGTATGTCCTCATAAAAACTTGGAAATTATAGAAGGGAATCGGAAATAAAAAATAAATCAAGAATCCATTCATGGGCAACCACTGTCAACATTTTTATGTATGTCCTTTGATCTCCCGTGTGTATTCAAAATTATTGATGTATGTGCATATCATCTTGTATCCCTTAAAAAATACTTCCCACAATAGTATTGTTTGTTATTCATTTTTATATAGTCATTAACTGAGTACAGAAATGTTTATAAATATAGAGTTCTGGATTTTAGACTTGCCAGTCAACAGACTAGACTCACATTTCATTTTTCAATAGCCCTTCATAGATTAAAAATCCATGGATAGAAAATGTGTGTCTACTTTTAAGACATTGTTACCTGCATCAACCACTTACTTGCTATGCTTTTGTTTTGTCTGTGTCCATAATCTTTTGAACAAAATTGCATCAATCAATTTGTTTCCTATAATAAAATATAAGTAAAGTACCAGAGGGATTTATTTCTTGATATCCCTCCTGATCATGGCTTTGAAGAGGCCTAGTGAGCACAAAATCTAAAGCACTTCTCCTAGGACTATCAGCTTGAACCACTCTCTCTGCAATCTTTGTTCTAGAAGATCCCATACTATTACCACAAATGATGTCTCTGCTATAGCCCTAACATCTAAACTCAAGGAAGAATGTTATGTTATGCAGATTACCACAAAAATAAGTAAGAGCTTTTGTAAGAGAAGATTTTTATTGGCTGGGTGTGGTGGCGCACGCTTGTAATCCCAGTACTTGAGAGGCGGAGACCAGAGGAGCCAGGTCTGTGGCCAGCCTTGGCCACTTAGTGAGGCCCTCCACAACTTCGTGAGACCCGGTTTCAAAATAAAGATAAAAAATATGGCTGGGGGTGTAGCTCAGAGGTAGAATGCCCCTGGGTTCAATCCTGGTTCTGCAAAAAAAAAAAAAAAAAAAAAAAGATTTTTATTTTTTTAGCTCTGCATATTGCTAGGTGACTTTTTCTGTGTTGAGATTGATATGCTGTGTGGTTAATTTTACCAGTTTTAATTAATTAACTTTTTTGCGGTACAGGGAATTGAACTCAGGAGCATTCTACCTCTGAGCTTCACCCCCAGCCCTATTTTTTATTCTTTAATGAAACAGGGTCTCATTAAGTTGCAGAGGGCCTCACTAAGTAGCTGAGGCTGGCCTCGAACCTGTGATCCTCTGGTCTCAGAACTCCCAAGTACTGGGATTACAAGCTTGCGCCACCACGCCTGGCTTACCAGTTTTAAAATGAAGCTCCCAGAGCCTTTTCTACATCTGAGCAGAGGCAATGAGGAACCACCTGCGTGTCCAAATACCATGCACATGGGACTGATTGCAATCTCCTGTTTGTCAGTTTTATTGAGGTATAATTTATATGTAATAAAATCCAATTTTAAGCACATACTTTTATTTTTTTAATATGTTTTTATTGGTGCATTGTAGTCTCACATCACAATGAGTATCAGTTTGGTGTTAACATACATGCACACACCTCCCCCCCGACATGTAGCACTGAGAATAATGTTGGTATAATCTCATATGTACACATTGTTTGTGATAGTAATTCTATAGATTCACTTATTTCTTGCCCTTCCCCTTCCCTTGTACCCCTTCCCTTGCACCACTGAGGGTTCTCCTTTGTCATTGGAGTCCCTTTTGTGTCCCCACTACTCCCTAGGTTGCGCATATAAATAAAAACATATGTCCCTTCTTTTTTTGTGATTGGCTAATCTCACTTAACATAATGTTCTCCAGATCTTTCCATTTTCTTGCAAATGCTGTTATTTTGTTCTTCTTTATTGCTGAGTAGAATTCCATTGTGTGTATTTCCCATAATTTTGTAATCCATTCATCTGAAGATCTTAGAAGATGGAAAGATCTCCCCTGCTCTTGTTTAAGCATATACTTTTATGAGATGTGTGTGTGTGTGTGTGTGTGTGTGTGTGTGTATGTGTTACTGGGAATTGAACCCAGGGGCATTCTACCTCTAAGCTATACCCCCAGTCCTACTTTATTTTTTATTTTGAAATAGGGTCTCACTAAATTGCAGAGGATCTTGCTAAGTTGCTGAGGCTGTCCTTGAACCTGCAATCCTCCAGTTTCAGCCTCTCAAGTACTGGAATTACAAGCGTGCACCACCATGCCTGGCTAATTTCCTGAGTTTTGACAAATGTACACAGCCTTGCAACCATAGCCACGGCAGTCATGATGTGGAGCGTTTCCATTACCCCTCAGAGTGGCCGGGTATCTCTTTGCAGCATATCCCCTCTCTTTTGACCTCTGGCAACATTAATCTGCTTCTATCAGTCTAGTCTGGATTTTCTAGAATTTCATATAAATGGAATCTCATAGTCTTTTGCATCTGGTTTCTCTCGCTTCACATAAAGCTTCTGAGGACATCTGGGTTGTTTCATGTTATCTGTTTGCTCATTCCTCTTTGTTGCTGAGTAATATTCCTTTACGTGGATGTACCACTAATAGTTTATCCTTTTATCAGCTGATGGGTATTTGAGTTCGCTCTAGTCTTTGGAAATGATTAATGTTATGAACAAAAAACCTCTGAAGTTAAGTACAAATCTTTGTATGGGCATATGTTTTCATTTTTTTCTTGGATAAATATTTAGGAGTGGAATTGCTGGGCCATATCATATGTGTAGATTTATCGAAGAAATGCCAATTTATTTTCTAAAGTAACAGTTCCATTTTGCATTCCCATATGCAAGGACCAAGTGTCCAGTGTTCCACATGATCACTGACATGGGGCATCTCGTCATTTTATTTGTTTTAATTTTAGCCATTCTGGTAGGTTTATAGTGGTTTTAATGAGCATTTTTCTAGTGATGACCGATGCTGAGAATTTTTCATGTGCTTATTTGTCATCCTTACGTCTTCTTTAACTCTTTTGCCCTTTACATTAGATCACTTGCTTTTCTTGTGGAGTTTAAAGAATTGTTAATGTAGTCTGTATACCAGTCCTTGATTGCAAATATTGCCTCCCCATCTGCAGCCTGCCTTTTTATTTTCTTGACAGTGTCTTTTGAAGAGCAAAAGTTTAGTAAATGTTTTAAATTTTGGTGATGTCCAATCAATTTTTTTTTGGCAGGGGTCCTTAATTAAAAGGTATTTGCCCAACCCAAGGTCAGTAAGATTTTCTCCTATGCCTTCTTCTAGAAGTTGTACAATTTGGGTTTTTATTCTGGTAAATGATCCACTTTTTTGAGTTAATTTTTGGATATGATCGAGTCAAATATCATGTTTCGTATTTTTGCATATGGATATCCACTTTTTTTCTAGCACTCATTATTGAAGAAGCTTTTCATTTCCCCCACTGAATTGCTGTAGCATATTTATTAAAAAATCAGTGTGTGGATAGATGGCCGTGGTGGCGCACACCTGTAATCCTTGTACTTGGGAGGCCGAGACAGGAGGATCGCAGGTTCAAGGACAGCTTAAGCAACTTGGTAAGACCCTGTTTCACAATAAAAGGGTTAGGGATATAGCTCAGAGATAAACTCAAGATATACCCTTGAGTTTGATCCTAAGTATCACAACAAACAAACAAACAAACAAACAATAACAACAACAAAAAACCGAATGTATTATATATTGGTTAAATATACAGTCTATTTCTAGACTCTCTGTTCTGTCCACTCGTTTGTCTATCTTGACACCATAGCGCACCATCTTGATTATTGTAGTTTTTACATAAGTCTTGAAATCAGGTTATGTCAGTCCTGTGACTTTGTTGTTTTGGCTAGTCTTGACCCTTTGAATTTTGGTATGGATTTTAGAATCTTTTTGTGAATTCCTCCAAAATTATAATTTTATCCACAATATATAAAGATCTTTTATCCAGAATATATAAAGAACTCTCAATATGTAATATATATTGATAGCAAGGAATAGGGGTGAGATGGAGATGGAATACCTCTTTAAATTTTATCATACATATGATATATATATATATATTGTGTGTGTGTGTTTTACTGGGGATTAAACTCAGGACCATTCTACCTCTGAGCTATAGCCCCAGCCCTATTTTATTTTTTATTAATTTTGAAACAGGGTCTCACTAAGTTGCAGGGGGCCTCACTAAATTGCTGAGACTGGCCGTGAACCTGTGATCCTCCTGTCTCAGCCTCCCAAGAACTGCGATTACAAGTGTGTGCCACCATGCCTGGCTTCCTATATTCTTTTAGCACTTCTATGCAACGCAGCTCTTAATTATTTGTACTAATAATGACACCTGCTAAGCTAGAGATCCTAGAACATTTCAGATAATTCTTAAAACACTTCAAAATGTGACTTTATTTTGGCACCCAGTCCTGGTTTCTGAAACCTGGGAGCATGTCAGGTCTTAAAGAAATCTGGATCTTTGTGTGTCACATTAAAAACTGGCTGGATCAGGCAGGCATGGTGGTACACACCTGTAATCCCAGTACTTGAGAGGCTCAGACAGGATTGTGGGTTTGAGGATAGCTTCAGCAAATTAGCAAGACCCTCAGCAACATAGCAAGACCCTGTTTCAAAATAAAAAGGTCTAGGGGTGTAGCTCAGAGGTTGAATGCCCCTGGGTTCAATCCCTACTACAATAAACAAAAACACTGGCTGTATCTTTTTGAGCAGGAGCAGGATTGACATTCTATGGGTTCTTTCGTGTGTGTGATGTAGGGAGAACTCAGCTCTGAAGCCACAGCTCCATCATGCCTATAGCATTATTATCAACCTTGATGCCAGGCGTGGTGGTGCACACTTGTAATCCTAGTACTTGGGAGGCTGAGACAGGAGGATCTGTGTTCGCAGCCACTTAGTGTGTTCTATATGTGTTCTCAGCTACTTAGTGAGGCCCTCCACAACTTAGTGAGACCCTGTTTCAAAATAAAGACTAAAAAATTGAGCTAGGGGTGTATCTCGGAGGTAGAATGCCCCTGGGTTCAATCCCCAGTACTGCAAAAAAAAAAAAAAATCAACCTTGAACATGTAGGAGGTCAGGAGGTCAGTGTTACAGTGTCTTGACCTTCCAGGTGACAGCTGTGGCATGGTCCTCTCTAAACTGAACACTGCTCCTCCCAACAGTCCTGTTATTCCAGAACTTAGGTTTATTTTTAAACCCACCTTCCTTATTACTTGGATTCTTTGCTGGTAGATAGAAGCTGCAAGTTTATTGAGGTTTTAGCCCAGGCTCTATTAGAATGGATATTTCAGGCATGTATCATATTTGTGAATCAGACCTTGAAAATTACAAGGCACTTAGATTATTATATTCTGATGATCAAAATTCATGCCCTTGGAATAGGATACCCGAGATAATGCGTTTTACATTCCAGCATCTCATTTGATGATCAATGTATTAATCAGAATCAGTGATGATAGCATACTATATCCTTGTCGAAATAAATTTATTAAAAATACATTAGGTCTGAATAAAAATCTTGTATTGATTTGTCATTTGTTTTATTAATAGAAACTTTACACCTGCTTTCAAATCATCTAATCAAAAAATACCAGTTTCCCAGACAGACTGAAGTTAAATGATTAGTACAATACCTCTGTGCGTGTGGGAGAGAGGATATCAGCTCATCAGCATGCACTATTGGCATGCCTTGCTTTCAGAAAAACAAGGAGGAGGGCAGCTACTTGATATTGCTACTCAGGTTGGAGTTGATATGCAAATGGTAAACACCAGGTTTCCATTCTGGGTAAGCTATGTAGAATTGTACCAGCAGGGGTTTGATACTGTATTTCCTTCTGCTGTTAGTTCAGAAGCTGTGAAACTAAGAATCTCTAAGAGGTGCATTAAGGGTTTCAAAACCCTAGCAGAGAACTATGTAACAATTAACAATCCTACAGGAAGTGCCCAACAATACAAAGAGGGTATTACAAAATGGATTTGCAAATTTAGAATGGTATCAGTTTGGTATGACTTTGTTACTCACTATTGTTAACATGTTAACATATACCAGCTCTTTTAGATCATATATAAATTGGGTTGGTCTATATCTAATTAGGAAATAGTTTTTGTTTTTAATTAAGCTCTGTTTTACTTCAGTATCTCCCCAGGGGTCTGATACACATTGTGATTCATTTTGGGGGTGGGGGTGGGGGTGGGTAAACCTACTTCTAATGGTCCTTCATTAAAATTTTATTCAGAAAATTTGTACTTTATGAAGCTCTACTTTTTAGCAAATCTCTACATTGGATTTTAGAGTAGTTGAAGAATGATCAAGAGTAAGTCAACTTAGAGATTCAGGGTCTTCATTTTACCAAGAAACAAGCCTAGCAGAGCCTGTCCAGTCTTCCGAGTATCCATCCTTTCTGCACAGCTGTACTATCTGCTCCCCAGCAGTAAGCAAACAGCCCCCTGTCTTCAGGACCAGTCCTACTTTTTAGTGTAAATCTAAAAGTTAAAATCGTTGTTAGTCTCACTCTGACCTGAAACTCAGATATGGAAATGTGTTCCTGGTTGGCTCTAGGTGCCCAAGTCCCTGTCTTGCCAATAATCCCTATTACTCAAGACTTGTCAGGAGATGGATCCTGGTAGCTCTATGAGCCAGAAACACAATACAACATACAGAAAGGGAGGATCAAGAACAGCAGGAGACGATCAGGTGGTTCACCCGAGCTTTTCCTGTGCTCTTACCCATGGTCAGGTCTTCACCCTAGGGAATGAATCAGCTTCCAGGTCCCGACTTCAGGAGGCCTCCTCATCTTGTAGTCAATTGAACCTGATCATCTAATGAATAAAAACAAAGGAAGCACTAGATTCTGGCTTGCTGTCTAGTGCTCATTCCATTAAATTATGTTGTACGGTCTTCTGAACAGAAAATCCATACAGGACCTAACAGAGGGAGATGGGAGAGGGGGAAGAGAGAAACACCTCACTAGTCATGATGTACACGCATAAACTTATCAAAGTCAATCACTATACTGAGCACAGGATGGAAGGGTGGGGGAAGGAATGGGGCAGGAACTGGGGAAGGGCTCAATGAGTACTGTGTGCGTGTATGCCTCTATCACCCTGAACTTCACCAAGATGTATGATTACAATGCACCAACAAATTTTTTAAAAAGTGGCATACTAGCTCATGCCTATGTTGCCTCGAACACAGACTTAGCTTATGCATTCGTCCAAATCTTCTCATTCCACATCTCTTCTGGGAACTTTCTCAAAAGTCATCCTTCCAGTTATCCCCATCATGCTTCATGCTACATGGGTATCTGTTCCCACACTCAAGGACTTCTTGACTGGCGGGATAGTTAGACATGGCAACAGGGCCCAGTCCTCAGTAAACATTCAGTAAGTGTGCAGTTAAGGAAACAGAGGTACCTGAGAGAAGGACCCATCTTTTATTATTTCCTTTCTGCTCCCAAAGAGTCTAATAGAATTAATATCCCAAGAGCTCTTGTTAAACTAACTTGATGAGTTGGTTAGCCAAATGAACAAAGAACATTTTTAGTCCTGTAATACTGGTGGAGACTTATAGTGTTGTTAACCTTCCCCTTTGGTAACTCTGTAAACTACTGCTATGCATTGCACAGAGCAGACAGTCGCTGTGTGTATTTGTGTGACTTTCTTTATGTCTAATTTCACCACCATCGGTAATGGTAATTTCATATCCCTCATAGTTTACCTGTTCATGTCTGATTAACATTATCACCAGATAGAAGACTCTTCTTAGCATCAGTGGAGCAGGAATTTCTTTGTATCCAAAAGCCAGGCTAAATATACATATGCTAGCACAGAAATCACTTAATATTCTCAGCACTGACCTCTAGTAACCAGATTTTGTGCACAATGGCATGAAGCTTGATTTATTGAGGAATGAAGAATTGCACTCCCACCCCCAAAATAATCTGAAGACTACCTGTGTCTCTTATGGACTTTTCATTTCAATAAAAAATGATACTAATGAATTCATATTGTTCACTATACACTAATGGATTTCAGAAAATTCTCTTGTTTGTCTTATCCCTTCCCACAGGTAGTGAGCACCTAAAGAATATTTAGAGAAGTTGTCAAGGAGGTTATGTAGATACGTGAAATTGCCAATGCCAATCTCAATATCATGTGTGGGGAAGGAGAGGGGGCCCGGAGGAGGCTAAGTGTTGTGTGCATATATGTCCCTATCACTCTGAACTACGTTATAATGTGAGACTAAAATGCACCAATAAAAGCATGTGCATGCTCGTGCGCATGTGCACACACACACACACACACAAACACACACACACACACACACACACACACACACACACGAAGTTTTCAGGAGATCAGACCATTGTAGAATAGTCCTGAGCCAGCTGGCTTGCTTTACAATAAGAAAAAGAACATCTCCAGTGTAAGAGAACCACCTAAATCATGACAGAAATACAGTAAAAAGTTGTATCTGTAGATACCTATTTATTCTTACTATACATGCATCCTTATGTTGGAGCAACTGAGGACACAGGCCCGTGGAATTGGATTTACATAAGCTGGACCATTTTGTTGCCAAGGCTGGCCTTGAACTTGTGGTCTTCCTGTTTCAGTCTCCCAAATACTGGGATTACAGGCATGTAATGGTCAAGCTGGACCATTTTGGGTAGTCAAAACAACAATAACAGAAAACCTCTTTTGCTTGTTTGACCGACTTTGGGTTATTTACAGGACAAAATTGGGAAACAGGTGAAGTTTTGCTAACCTTATTCTTTCAGTAAATACTCATTTAGTGGTTGTGAGAGAAAACCACATCCTTGGGAATTAGTCAGATATGGGATTATAGCCATATATCCCTTGTGTGACTGTGGGGAAGTTGTTTAGCCATGTTAAACTTTGGGTTCTACATCCATAAAACAGGGCTAATATACCTTATTTCAAGGGTTATATGACTGGGATGCTCAGTGGTCAGTGTGTATGAATGGCAGCCATAGCTGTTGATATTATCACTATTGTTCCTACTTCTAACATATCTCAAGAACTGTTCGATAAGACCTACTCCCTGCTCATAAGGAGCTTTCACTTTATTTGGGATGAAGGACTGTAAACAACTAATTATACCACAAGACAGCATAATTTTAGGGCAATAAAAACATATAAACAAACCATTCTGGAATTAGAGAATGGATAAATTTGGACTGCCTGGAGACATCAAGAGAAAACTTCATGAGGATGAGGAATCCTTTGCTGAACCTTCAGAAATGAGCAGGACATTATTAATGGAGAAAGGAGAAAGGGGTGGATTTTCATCATGCCCAGTCTACCTTTTCTTTAATCTCTTTGCTTATAATGATTCCACCATATTCCATTTCCTTTATTTAGTACCCTCCTCAGAGGAGAATGTGATATTATTGTGCATAGGGGAAATATTCTCTATTTCCACAGGTGTATGTAACTCTTGCGAGGAAGGCATATGGAAGAATGTATGGCCATGCGATTCTGTTTTTGTGGTCTGCTAGCAAAGGTTAGGGCCCTACAGGATTTCAGTGAGAATCCGTTTCCTTGGAAAAAGACTCAGACTGGACAGCCAGAAACCAGAGCGATCATCCCAGGTGGGCTGCAGGGTATTCTTTTGGCTTTATCCATGCAGTTAATCAGATGCTGGGGAGGCAATTCCCTTTGAAAGGTGTCAGCAACCACCCTACAGAGATGGACTGAGCACGGGTAGTTATTAGAAAACTCTAGCAACTAACAGAGAAGTTGTGGGGATCTTTTGGTACACTAAAAACATATGCTTTGATGATTCAGGTGTGCTCTGTGAGGTCATGCACAGCTGGGTTGAATGCCTGCTCTATCATTTACCCATGATGGGCGCTGGGCAAGTTACTAAGTCTCTCTGTGTCTTGTATCATTTGTAAGGTGTGAATAATAAGATCTTCCTTATAGGACTGATGTGAGGATTAAATGAATGACTCCCAGACATGTAAAGCAGTCTAGGACATGTCGAGTCATAGACTCTAAGTGTTTTTTCTTCCTTTCCTTTCCTGTTTTCTGTTTTGTTGATCTCTGTCAGCACTGCATTTCCATATAGAATAGACTTGAGTATTCTAGTGGGTATCAGCTATGATAAGAGGCACTAAGAAAAGAGGTGTTAGCCATGCAGGAGCCAGCATATTAACTGAGGAGCACATTCCTGAGGGCTACCATGGCAACCAAAGGAAGAGATCCCCCAAAGAGGCAAAACTCTGGCAGAGAGTGGTATGGGGAAAGCCAATACTCTCATCACCCAACCTCCCTCTCCAGGAGATTCCCCTTTCAGTCCTAAATTTTAATATCTCTGAGTTTTACTAAGAGAGGAGGTCCCCCTAAGGATATCCATACCTTAATGTAAAATTAAGTAAATGTACACCTTCTCCTAGTGGCATTTTGAAATGGAAAATTTTGCTCCACAAGAAAAGAATTTTAAAAATCCTTACACAGGAATAATTTGGGGGGGGGATGAGGACAGGCATGGGGGACAGGGACATTTACTCAAGACTCAGAAGTTAAACATTTACTTTACCTAAGTATATGTGGTTCTATCACAGTGGAACAGAAGCTCAGAAATGCCAGTTTTTAAATTACTCAGCTTCATTTAACGAGCCATGGTAAATTATAGACCCCGAGTTTCTCTGGCATGGCTAATTTGAATGTATTCCGATAGCCTGGCCCCGGAACACCCTGGCTAACGTCATTATCTATCAGCATTCAATTTCTCTTTCCTTGAGTCTACAAATGCAAAGTGAAGAGTTAGAACGGAGGCAAAATGGCTTAGAGAAACAAATACATGAATCTAAACGTGGATTTGGGTCCAGAGGATCCCAAGGGTTTTCTCCATCCTCAGTCCTCTTTCTGAAGGTGATGTTTAAGTACAAGGGAGAACAACTGCTTCCCTAACGAGAAAGTAGGATTCACGATTGAGCTAACCCTAGTTTTGAATTTAAGTATGAAAATCATGGATCCTTGGTTAGGAAGTCCCGTTACAATTCAACTTCTACTTGGCACTTGCTTATCTGACGGTTCTGTGTGGAAGGCTGGCTATGTTTGTGCTGGTCATCTCGTATGCAAAACGCAAGTAAACATTCCTAAATAACTAGATAAAGGGAGCCTGCAAATGTTTGTGAGTGAAACACTTCTAATTCTGTAAATGGTATTAATGGATATGTGACAAACCTAATGGGCTAAAGTGAGGAGGCCAACTGATTTGCAATTACACGTGCATTACTCTCAATGTGAAAATCATCAAAACTGCTCAGTCTACTCAGGTCTCAATGGTGTCGGTGCCTCCCACAAATGATGCCGTGAACCAGCTAAAAAGATGGTATCAACAGAGGCCTGATGAGATAGGCATGTAGAAATAGTGTTGCTTTTTAATATAAATAGTACTATTCATGGGCCATTGTCCCTTCAAAGCATTTACTCAACTTAGTAATCATTTCAGTAGAATTCTGGTCTTTCAGAATTAGCATTAGGGTATTTGCCTCATGATTTAATGTCTTGAGTTGAAATTTAGGTAAGTTTTAAGAACAAGAGAATTTTTTTAGACAGATATAGTGGTTTTTAAGGACCATGGTTATG
Organism: Glis glis; assembly: GCA_004027185.1. Taxonomy (NCBI): domain Eukaryota; kingdom Metazoa; phylum Chordata; class Mammalia; order Rodentia; family Gliridae; genus Glis; species Glis glis. The sequence goes on from PVJS01048057.1 coordinate 14,398, forward strand.
TGGTGGTCACTGCACATGGTTTCCTATTGGCTGAACAAAATGTTGTACACAATGACAGTATACCCTCTTTATTCTTGTCCATGCTAATCATGTTGCATATACTGAATTTTAATGTTGTCTTCTAAGTTCACATGTATAAATTGTGAAAAATTTTCTCATTCTTTTAGTCATCCTATTTCATTCAGTCTATTGGAAATAAAAAAAATACCATTGTTATTCTGACCCCTCCTCCCCGGGGTGGTGGGGATCCTATTTCACTTTTTTTTTTTTTGGTCCTGGGGATTGAATCCAGGGACATTCTACCTCTGAGCTACACCTCCAACCCTTTTTATTTTGAAAACAAAAAGTCTCATTCAGTTTCTGAGGGGCTCTCTAAGTTGCTGAGGCTGTCCTCAAACCTGCGATCCTCCTGTCTCAGTCTTATAAGTACTGGGATGACAAACATATACCATCATGCCCAGCTCTGTTTCACATCTTGATAGTTGCTTCAATCTCTAATGCAGAAGTTGGCAGCTGAATGAATGCCTAACCCCATATAATGAAGAATGTGTAATGTGTATAGGCATGCAGCTTGACACACATCTCACAACCAAACATATAAACATAGGTCATGTTTAAAAGAGAAAGAAATGACATATTGTGGTCAGTCATAGGAATATGAAACTTCTCTTATTTCTCCTGACTTCATTGCTTAAGTTGTAAAGAACCTTTGGCCCTTGGAAGTCCTCAAAGCACAAAGGAAATTGTAATAGAAAAAGTCTATTACATTGACCCTTGGTGTGTGTGTGTGTGTGTGTG
>PVJS01048058.1:0-15197 GCA_004027185.1 Glis glis
TTTTTTTTTTTTGGTACTGGGGATTGAACCCAGGGGCATTCTACTTCTGAGCTACACCCCCAGCCCTTTTAAAAATTTTTGTTTTGAAACAGGGTCTTGCTAGGTTGCTGAGGCTGTCCTTAAACCTGTGATCCTCCTGTCTCAGCCTCCCAAGTACTGGGATCACAGGCGTGTGCCACCACACCCAATCATATGTCCACATTTTGATCCTTCTAAGGCCCCACAGGTTTCCAAGATACAAAGGCTAGAAGGATCCTTGCTGAGAAAGGAACCATGGAGGGTAATTGGGGAAAAGAGCAAAATGATTCAAGGAAAGACTAAAGGGAGGGAGGTGAGGGGAGATTTTGGTGGAACCCAGATAATGAGCTACACTTACAACAGTTGACAGGCTTTTATTGGTAACAGAATCACCCATCAGTAAACAATCTCTGAGAGTGTATAGCACCCAATTAAAACTGTGTAACAATCAGGCAGACACAGTTTCAGATTATGGGAAACAGCTCAAGTGGTGTGATGTGCAGTGTATTCTAAGTCGCCTGTGAAAAACAGCAGGCCAGGGTGGCTGGAGGGGGGAGCCCACCATCACTTACACATGACTGGTGAGCAGGAGCTCTGAGGCTGAGCAGCCACGTGCCCCTGTGTAAGTGCCACTATGTAAGGGAAGAAGATAACCACTCACTAACTCATCAGACACTAGGCAAGCCCTGTGGGGACACGCTGGCAGTGGGCAGATAGTGGCTCCTTTTGCAGTATCAGCTTTCCCCCACCCTCACACATGCAGCTCCTCAGTGTGGGAGGGTCTGGGGAGGGGGTACCACATAGTTGACCTCTGTACCTCAGTCAATTGTTGCCAAAGTCCTGCCTACTGCTAGAGCTTATATACCACACAGAAACTGGGGGCCTGGAGGAAATGTAGGGCACCCCTGAGAAGTCTGTAACTGTGGATCTCTGGGTCTGGGAAGGCTTTTTTCCAAGGTTTTGATGGAGTTCCATTTGGAGAACGTTCTGAGATGGTCTCAGACTGTGGTCTGGAAGTAAATATGGTCTTTTGAGGTGAGTGACCCCCAATCTGCAGCTTCCCCAAAAAGGCAAACAGACACTTGAGACAGGAAGACCCCTGAAAGGTCAGTGGAACTATGGGGACTTTCACTGTTAGTATCTGACATCCCACTTTTTTTTTTTTTTTTTTTTGGTATTGGGGATTGAACCCAGGGGCATTCTGCCTCTGAGCTATACTCCCAGCCCTTTTTCAGGCTCTTGATAAGTTGCTGAGGCTGTCCTTGAACCTATGATCCTCCGGTCTCAGCCTCCCAAGTACTAGGATTATAGGTATGTGCCTGCTATTTATTATTATTTTATTTTATTTGGCACTGGGGAGTGAACCAGGGGCATTCTACCTCCGAGCTACACCCCCAGCCCTAATTTTTATTCTTTATTTGGAAACAGGGTCTCATTAAGTTGCGGAGGGCCTCACTAAATAGCTGAGGATGGCCGCGAACCCGGATCCTCCTGTCTCAGCCTCCCAAGTACTGGGATTACAAGCGTGCGCCACCACACCCGGCTCTGTTTTTTATTTTGAAACAGGATCTCACTAAATTGCTGAGGCTGGCTTTGAACCTGCAATCCTCCTGTCTCAGCCTCCCAAGTACTGAGATTACAGGCATGCTACCACACCCAGCTTGACATCCCACCTTTTACTCTAACAAGCAAACTATGTCTCTCTGACAGAAATGACAGAAATAAAAAGCTCACTATCTTATCCCCCTTCCCCAACAAGGCAATGGGTCACTAATCAGACTGCTGTTCCCTAATTTGTCTTTTTTTTTTTTTTCAGAGACACAGACAGGGATTTTGTTTGGGGAAGCAAGATACATACATTCAAGGGAGAATGCAGGTCATCTTCAGAGTGAGAGACGCCCCTTATATTTACTTGTCTTAAGGACATAAGATTAGGATTCCATAGGTACAGCCTCCTTATCTCACTCTATACACTCCTCTGGGAAGACCCAACCCACCTCCCAGCTTTAACACCACACAGGAATGTCCCCTCAATGCTCTCTGCCCCCCTCCCCAACACACTCCTTGGCTCCAGATCTCTCCAGGCCTCTCCAGACTCAAAGCCCCAGGCCTTCCCCAGGCCTGTGCCCTTCCCACACAGTGTGCATTGTGGTGGCACTGAACTGCCAGTCACCCAGTCCTGGAGTGTCCCCAATGTCCTCCTTCCTCCTTGGCTCCTGCCATCCCAGGGGCTGCTGGTCTCACAGTCTAGCTCTCTTTCTGGTATGTCTCAGGGTGTGCCATGGAGGTACCTCAAGTGGCCCCCGGGCTCGGCGCAGCCCTTCACCAATTTGTCATAGCTACCACTACCTGCCCATCCACAGAAAACAACTCTGATCAGGTCACTCACAAGCAACACTCTTCTGGCAGCTTCCACCACTCTTGTGGTAAAATACAAACTCTCAAGCCCTTTCCAGGGTGCCACCAGTCCAGCTCCCTTCCTTCCCCCACATACTCATCCTTCTCCCAAGAGCTGAGGGTGGGAACCATGCCCTTCTTACTTCATACTTGCTGTTCTGTTGTCCCTCTATCTGGAAGGATCTTTCCCTTACATGCCCTTGTCACTCCTGACCATTCTTCAAAATGAAGCTCAAGTCCCTCTTTGAGCCCCCCACTCCCACTGCAGCCCAGCTGGATGCTGGGCCTTTGTGCCCACAGCAAGCTCTAGCCACCTCTCTGGATTGACAGATTTATTTACCTATCTCCTCACTGCATTGAGGAGAGTTGAGGGCAAAGACCAAATCTCACTCAACAATATGTCCACAGCAGACACAGCACAATGCCTCTTCATGTGAAGTATGAATTCAAGAAACACATGTTGAAAGAATAGAGAAACTATCGGGTAATGGATTCAGGCTGGTTCTCAGTAAAAAGCCTGAGGTTTTGTTTCTTTGATATTATCTCCATTTGGAAGGTGACGCTGTAAACAGCCACTGAAATTTCTGCCTCAAGTTGGAAAGGACTTCTTTCTTCCATTTACAGAGTTGTCATAACAGAAAAGGTATGCTCAAACAGGTAAAACATTGAACAGGGTAAATGTTAAGTGCTTTTTTACAACCTGCTTCATTGTCCTATCTACTTTAAACCAAAAGCCATCCAAAGGCAAACACTTAAATATGTGTTCTGAGGTTGGTTCAATCTCTAATGAGGATTAGGAGCAACAATGTGCACCCAAGGTCACTCAACTGCTGGAGAGCCCTGGCAGGTGTGGTAAGTCAGGCCCACCTGCAGGTGAACTTGCAGGGCCAGGGTGGGGGGTGGTAAATATCACTGTTGTGAAAACCCTGCCTAGATCACTACTGCATCCCAGAAGGTCACCCTTAATCCAGCTGAAAGCGACTGCACTAGCTCACATCTATCACTCTGACACAGCACCTTGATTCATTTCAACAAGCACTTAGAGGGCTGAGGGTGTAGTTTAGTGGTAGAGCCCTTACCTAATATGCATGAGGCCCTGGGTTCGAAACCCAACACTGCCAAAAAAAAAAAAAAAATCAACAAAGAAAGAAAAAAGAAAAATTCAACAACTACTTCCACACAGCCCACCCCATGCCAGGCAATGGAGGAGCAAACAGCCCTATTCATAGGGAGACAGGATTCTAAACAGAGTAACTGCTACTAAATAAGTAATCCCTGTAAAGGATTTATTGGAGTGAGGAGATTAGATGAGGATCAACCTTCATAATAAAAGGAAGCACATGTGGGGTCATAGCACTGGCTATGAATGGTAACTGTAAAATCTTTAAGATTGGATTGTTTCTCATCTGGGCTGGTTTCTCCTCAAAATGAAAGAATCTGGTCACTTCAAAGCAACTGAGCCAACATTTACAGATGCCTACTAAGTGCTCGGAATAGAAAGTGCAAATGCCCCTTGCCCTCAAGTGGACAAAATGGCAACACATGACAAATTATGGGATGGTTCTGCAAATTGCCTGGGAGTCATTTGCTGACTCTGAATCAAACACACAGCAAAATAAGGAAAATCACCTTCCAGGGCTTAAACTCACCCTGGAAAAAGCAGGCAGGCTTTCCCTGTCTAGGAACAGCTACAGGGTAAAGACAGCAACAGCACACCAACAGCCAACCTGTACCTGCCCAAGACCCGGATGGTTTAGACACCCTTTGGCCTTTAAAGTCAGTCCAGCGAGTCCTAATCCAAGAGGCGAGGAGACGCGACTGTCTCCGCCTCAGTCACCGAGGAAAACCTGCGGCCTGGTCACCAGCACCCCTACCCAGAGCGGAGCCTGACAGATGGAGCCCATGCCCAGGTGGTGCCAGCTCTGCCCTCCGGCTGTGCTTCCTCGAAGCTTGCTCCCACTTCCCAGGGCACAGCCTGGAGAGGAGCTGCCGCCCGGTCAGGGACACCGCTGGCCGGCCGCGCTCTGAGGCTCGGAAGACACCCGGGCGTCGGGTGGGCAGGTGTGTCATCCTGAGCGAGAGCTGGGCCCGGAGGAGTTGCAGGTCAGAGGATTTCCTACCTAGCAGCGACGAACGTGCCCCAGGAAAGAGTGACACCGAGACCGCTCTTCCCGACGCCACTCGGCCCTAGGCAGCGCCGGCGGGCGGGGCCCTGGCCTGCCCCGAGGGTCCGGCTCCGGAGACCGCGGCGCGCCTGGGTCCGCAGCCCCCCGACTCGCGCGCCGCGGACGCCCTCAACGCTGCGCCCTCCGCCGGCCCCCGCGCTGCCGCCCCCGGCCCCGCGCCGCTCCGCCACGCCCCCGCCGCCCCGCCACTCACCCACCTCCGCGCCCCGCGCCCCGCGCCGCTCTCAGCTCGCCGCGCGACGGCGCCGACCTTTCTGCGCACGCGCATTGCTGGCCCCGCCCCCACCGGGCACGCGCTGCCGGCCGCCCACCCCGAGTGCCCCGCGTCTTGGGCTCGCCGCCTCTGGGCATGCGCGCTGGCGCCCGGCGGCCCCGGAGGCGGGAGAGCATGCGCGGGCTCAGCGGCGGTCTCTGCTCTAAGGGGCTAGGGTTCGCGCGCGGCCCAGAGGCGCGAGCCCAGGAGAACAGGGGTTGCGGGGCCCGTGGAGGGCAGGGCCAAGGGTGTCCCGAGTCCGTTCTGCTGCCCGCCGGAGCTGCCGTTCGGCTCGGTCACGCGTGATCCTGGCCCGCTGTCCGCGACGGGCGGTCCAGAGCGGGCGAAGTGGCTCAGGGGGTCCTAGGAGCGGGACCCGAGCCGAGGAGCCCTAAGACCAAGGCTCATAGATTCGGCAGAGAGGACGACCGGACGGAGACCAGAGACGGGGTCACAGCGAGTCAAGAAAGAGGCGGGACACAGGCAGAGATGCATTGGGGACGGAGACTCGGACACACGACCGGCAGACAGGCCGGGATCGACGTGGGGACCAGGGACCCGCGGAGTTGGAGCGGAGGCTACAGCCCCGCGGGAGGACCTCAGAGCCCTCTGCGGGTCCCGGCAAGAGACGGAATAGTCGCTGTTCAGGCAGGTCACCAACCCATAGCGGTTCAAGGCGTGTGTGGTGACCACAGTGCCTTTGGGGAGGTCAGAGCGCTCTCTAGCGGACCACAGCATCGGGGGCTTGAATCACAGTAGCTTCGGGCATGTTCTCAGACCCCTGCGGGGTCCTGGGCTCACATGGGGATACACAGCCTTCTGGAGATATCGGATATCTCACTGCCCCCTGGAGAGGGCAGACGGCGAGGGTGATGGGACCAAGGAGTCCTCGGGGGGTGACAGCTGCCCAGGAAGCCCCCATGCAGCTCTTCTGGTCCATCACAAGCCTGTGCGTCTGGCCGGGGTGTCGTTTCGCTGTCGCACCCCTCCGCGACCCAGGCGTGAGACACCAAGGGAGGCGTCAGACAGGGATGGGGCCCAGATGGCGACGAGCGCAAAGCGAGCAAAGACTCCCGCAGGCGAATGCACTAATGAACGTGCGCCGTGATGTGGAAGTAGCGCCCTGCCCAATCCCCGCCCGGCCCGCGGGCTCAGGCCGCCCCGCAGCGCCCCCGCCGCTCGCGCCTCTGCAGCCTCCGCAGGCGCCGCGTCCACGCATCCCTCCAGGGCAGCACGAGGCTTCCGCGGGCGGCGCTGAGCCCGGGTCCCCGGCCCCCCGCGCCTCCGGCCTTGGCCCCCGGCCCGCTCCCCAGAAGCAGGTAGCGGCGTCCGGGTAGTAGGTGCGGGCAGCCGCAGGCCGCGTCTCGGGCTGGCACCCACAGCACGCTGCTCCCGCGTCGCGCGCGCTCCTCGCCGCTCCGGAACACGGCGAGCACTGCCACGGGAAAGCGCGTCCACGCGCCGCGCGCCTCACCGCGTGCGCCCACTGCCACCTGCACCGCTGCAGGGAGGGCGAGAGGGGGCGGGGTCATGCGGGGCGGGGCCGGAAGGGGGCGGGCCGTGCCGAGGAGAACCGGGCGCCCATCGGGAGTGGGGAGGACACAAAGAGGTCACCCGCTGGAGGGGGGTCACATGGAAAACACCAGGGGCTGGGATGGCGGGGCGGTGGGGGACCTGAGGGATGGATGGAATTGGGGCCCAACGAGGGTCAAAGGGAGTTGGGGCAGGAAAGAAGGTAGCCTACCGTAGTCCTTCCGGCAGAACTTCTTAAGGCTAATGCGGTAGCTGCCACGCGCAGGGCTGCAGTGCGACTCACAGTCTAGGGGAAGGCGGGAGGCTGACAGGTCCCCTTCCCCTCTCCCTCCTCTCCCGCTTGAACCCTCCACAAGGTCATACCAGTCTGGGACCCTGTTCTGTGTCCACTCACCCTGTGGCTCCACGGGGCTGCTCTCCTCAGTGGGTCCAGGGACAGGAGTCTCTGTAGAGAGGGTGGGAAGATGGCCTGCGATGGGGGGCAGGGGAATCTGCAGGGTTCAGGGGACCGACCGGCACCAGCCAGGAGCTGAGGTGGACTTAGCTGCAGTGGTTGAGGCAGGGCAGGGTCACTCACTAACACAGGGCGCCACAGGTGAGCGGCTCTGCTGAAATCCTGGGGCACAGCGGTTGCAGGTGAGGCCAGTGACACCGTCCTTGCAGGGACACTGGCCTGTGGTCTGGTTGCAGGTCTTGCCAGCAGCACCAACAGGGTGACAGTCACAAGCTGCAGGCAGAGGTGGGAAGGGCCTGGTCAGTGCCCTGGGGTTCTGGGAAAGCAGAGTGAGAAAGCATGCAGGTGGCAGGCTCACCTCTGCACACACGACGGTCACTCAGGGCACGGCCTGGGTCACGATAGAAGCCCTCCCGGCAGTAGTGGCAGTGGCGACCTGCTGTATTGTGCCGGCAATTGAGGCAGACACCCCCACTGCGGCGGCCAGAAAGTCGGTACAGCTCCATGTTGAAGCGGCAACGGCGGGCATGGCCATTACAGGAGCAAGCTGCAGGGAGGGGTGGGTCAGGGGCAGGCTGGCCTGGTCCGGGGTCCCCAGGCCACCCTCCAAGGCCTCACCAAGGCAAGCGTGGGCTTCCCGGGCCGTAGCCCGCTGCCATGGCCTGTCGCAGTAGAAGGGCTTGCAGCGGCCGCAGTCAGGGCCCTCAGTGCCGTGTCGGCAGTCGCAGACAAGGTGGCCCTGAGTGTCCAGCAGGCATCTTGAGGCATGCCCATTGCACTTGCAACGCCCGCCCACCTGGAGCTCTGTGGCTGAGTAGGAGTAAGGGACTGTGGCCTCCGAGTCCCTGGCGTCCCCCAGCATGGCAGGCCTTGTGAGCAATATGCGGATATCTGTAGCGGTCACCCAGTCTTGGAGCACTGGGCTGCTGTCCAGATCCAGGCCGGGTGGGCTGCCGTCCTGCACACTGAAGGCCAGAAGGCCACCTCCATCAGGCTGGGCCTGGGGAGCCGGGAAGCACAGGGCCTCAGGCCCTGGGCCAGCAGGGCCATCAGCAGGGGCAGACGATCTGCCGTAGTCCAGGCCACAGCGCGAGGAAAAGAAGCCAAGCGGAGCCCAGCTGCGGCCATGGTCCTGCGATTTGAGCAGGGCCACCGAGGCTGGGGGAGCTGAGCAGAAGCGCAGGCTCACGAAGACCAGCTCAAAAGCCTTGCCCAGGGCTACTGTGAGGGTCACGTTGAAGGGTGCCCGTTGCAGCAGGTCGGAGCGCCAGCACAGAGGGCTTGCTGTGCCCCCTGCCGAGGTCAGGAGGGCAGCGGGGTGTGCCCGACGCGGGTCCGAGGCGTCGCAGGCCCGAGTGGCCGGCCGCCCGCACGTGCTGGACGCCAGCACCTCGCGGCCCAGGGCGGCATTCACCAGGCCTGGCACGCAGCCGCGGGGCGCACCCCCCTCGTCATGGCAGGGGTCGGCGGGCGCCGGCGGCCCGGGGCTCAGCACCGCCGATAGCGTGCCCGCGGTCAGCAGCAGACCCCAGGGCCAGCCGGGCATGGCCGGAGCCGCCGTGGGTCAGCCAGCCGGCCTGGGCCCTACGACGCTGCCCTCGGGGAGAGAGAGTCCGGTCCGAGGCTCTGCCCGCGGGGCCCACAGTGCCGAGCGAGCAGAGCCCCTGGGCGGCCCCAGTCCGGGCCCAGAGGTGGGAGCAGCGGCGGGCACGCCCCGGGCGAGCGCAGCACCGGGGATGTTGGCGCGTCCTCCCGCTGGGCCTGGAGCGATGACAGGCGTCGCTCCCGCTCCCGGTGCCTCCGCCAGCGGAGGCCCCACCCGCTGCCCACCGCTCGCTCGCACTCACCCACCGAGGGCCGGGCGGAGCAGGTCTCCCGGCCTCCCGGGAAGGGCCGTGGGCGGGCGGGGCCTGGGGCTCCCGGACCGCCGCCTCCTCCTGGCTGCAGCGAGGGCGGGCGACTGTGCCAGGAGGGGGTGGGGGGCGCCGCAGGAGCGAGCCTGGGCCCAGCCGGGGGCGGGGCTGCTCGGGCCGGGAAGGAGGGAGGGGAGGGGGCCTCGTCCGCACAGCCAGAATCAGAAGCAGATTCAGACCCGGGCTGGGCCAGCGGGAGAGGGGGCTGGGAGGCTCGGGAGCCGGGGGAGGGGCTGAGGAGCCAGGAATGCGCTGGCGGGAGGGGTCTGGAGGGGGCGGCTCAGCCGTGCAGCCTGTGGGGGACCACCCAGCAGGGTCCCCGGCCTGGAGCCAGGCCTCGGCTGTTTCTGGAGTTGTGCCGGGCGCTGGGCTGGGGTCTGGGCCACCTCCTCCCTGAGGCCCCTCTTGCAGGTATGATGTAACGGCTGAGGTCTTGGGTGGAGGAGCCAAGTGGGGTTAACCTTTGTGGGGTGTCCCCAGAGCAGCAGTCTGCTCTAGTCGGAAGAACCTAGGGTTGGGGTCAGATCTAATTTTGAATCCAAGCTGCTCCTGTTTCTGGCTGTGTGACTTGGGTTCCCCGGTTTCCTCATCAGTCAAATGCCAGTTACTCAGCTTGCTTTCTGGAGCTGCTGTGAAGATTTGAGGAGCACACACAGAAACAGATGTGAACCGGGTTGGGGCTCATCTGTGGGTCTCAGAGTGTCTAGTTGCATCACCGTGATGGACCCAGCAGTGGGAGCTGGGGGGATGGGAGTTGGGGGTGGTAGTGGTAGGACAGCCATTAGGTGGCCCATTGGGATTCAGGGCTTAGTCAGCAGTTGAAGACCCTGTGGAGTGGGGCTTGACACATGGGGAGGGGCTGGTCACATATGAATTAGTGTCAGAACTCCTGAGCCCGCTGGCCCACATCCCAGTAGGTTTGGGCAGGGTAAAAGGCAGAAATCCAGCTGAGGATGGGCAGCTACAGCTGAGAGTGGTCCTGGCCAAGAGGGGCCAGGAGACCCCCTCCCTACTACCTTTAGGTCCCTGACAGAAGGGGTCAAGCATTCCAGAGAGGACTGGGGGTCAGACCCATGCAGAGGGTGCAGGGAACACACCCCATCTTGGGAGCAACCCTGAGACCAGAATGCTTACAGGTTCAGAAGGGAGGTGGGTCCCAAGGACCAACAGGAAGCAGAAGGGAGAGAATCAGGAACACTACTGTTTGGGAGAGAAAGAGCAAGAGGAGACTCCCAGGCAAGCAGAGGGAGCAGGAGGGCCTGACTTGGAGAAGCAGGAAGACAGGGTAAATGGGTACCTAGTTTGGTTCCTGGGGCAACCTATTCCCCAGCCACTTTCCCAGACCTGACATCCACACATGCAGGGGTGGGGACTAAACCTGGAGGGCCAGCGGGATGTTGGCCTCTCCCTTCATCTCGGGTCCTGCCCTTTAGCTTCCCAATAAATTGAATGAGCCGGGCGTGGTGGCGCACGCTTGTAATTCCAGTACTTGGGAGGCTGAGACCGAGGATCCAGGTTCGCAGCCAGCCTCAGCTACTTAGTGATGCCCTCTGCAACTTAGTGAGACCCTGTTTCAAAATAAAGAATAAAAAATAGGGCTGGGGGTGTAGCCTGGAGGTAGAATGCCCCTGGGTTCATCCCCAGTACTGCAAAAAAAAAAAAAAAAAAAAAAAGGAATGAGAATATATCCTTTATGAACAAGCAGTCATGGGCTTTGCTTTGATATGGTTCAAGTTCAGAACCAGCACCTTCCCACCTACTCTGTTCAAGGCCCTCTTAACCCCCAGTGTAATGGAAGGAGACCAGATAGGAGTGGGGACTGAGATCAGTCATTCTGGGACAGTGGAGAGAAAGGTCCAGGCCTGGCACAGGTATCCCACTGGGCCTGAGACAAGCCTCCTAGGAAACCCAGCTGTCTCTAGGCTTCAGGACCCCTACCAGAGTCCCTACTCTGCCAGTCAGGCTGAGGAAGCAGCCTTTCACCCTTACAGTAGGGACAGCTTTGTCTCCAGCCCAGCCTCCCTGTGAGCATCTGGCAGCTTCTGGTAGGAAGCAGGTTGTTGTGGCTCAGTTCTGATCAGCGTGTGGGGAGGCCCAAGCCCACAGGACCACTGCACCAGCAGCTCTCCAGGGAGGAGGCTGTGGCCTGCAGAGCTCTTCCCTGGAATTACCCTCTGCACATATTCTGGCCCCCAGGGCTGCTCTGGCAGATGGTGTGATGGGAACTGGGGCCAGCCTTTCCCCAGCCCGCAGGCGTATTGCTCCCCATGGATGCAGACACCTGCCCCAGCCCCTGACTGGGGCCTCTCATGCCTCCCACCTCTCCAGTTCCTGACCCCCGCCTCCATCTTCAGCAACAAAGAGGCTCCACGTTGCCTCCCCCCAACTCTTTAGGCCGTTGTATCTCCCCAGCAACTCAGAGTGACAGCAGCTGGCTTTGGGGCAGAGGCTTGGGAGAATGGATAGACGGGCTTGAAAGTCCCAAGCGCAGGAAGCTGCCGACTGATCAACTCCCAGCACAGCCCAGGACCTACTATCCCCTCCAGACGCTTGCAAGCCACAACTTGTTCTCGTCTTGTACTGACATTTATTGAGCGCCTAGTATGCCTCGAGGGGCTCCAACCCAGCACGGAAACCAGACAGCTCCGGGGAAAGGACGCAGCACGCTGCGCCTCGCCCCAGTGGGGAGTGGTCGCCCAAGTCCACATCTGGCCGCCCTGCACCCAGCATGCGAGACGGGGCCCGAGCGGCGCTCAGCCAGGCCTGCTCTGCAGTCGCCACCCACTCTGCACGCCTAGCGAAACGCTGAAAAGCAACATTGGGTGGAGGGAGCGTGGAGGGGAGGGTGGAAAGGGAGGAGGGGAGAGAAATGGCCCGTGCCCCCTCCCGGTTCGGAAAGAAACGGTCTAGGGCGGGGGCTTCCGCGACCCGCTCGGCACTGGAGGCCCCCGGCTCGCCTCGCCCTCGGCGTGCGTGCGGGGTGGGGTGCGCGCAGGCTCTGGGCGGCCCGGCTCCCGCCGCCCTCGGTGCCCAGCCCTCCGCCGCCGCCGAGCGCGCCAACACAGGAAGGCTGCGACCAGGAGCCCGAGGCCCACGCCGAGCGCGGCCAGCGACGCGCCCTGCGCCAGGTCCAGGCGGGGCCCACGCAGCGAGAAGGTGATGGCCGTGGCGGCTGCGCCGGCCAGCACGGCCACAGCGCCGAAGGGCAGGACGCAGCACGGCCACGAGCCCCCCGCCCCGCCGGTGGCCAACAGCAGCGCGCGCAGGGCCCCGGGGGGCTCGAGGCCCAGTGGGGCGGGCTCGGGCTCGGTCATGTCGCTGGCGTGGTGGCCGCGTCCAGGGGCGGTGTGGGCGCCCACCGGAGCCCCCGCTCGGCCGCCACGTCAGAGCCCATTGGCCCGGGATGTGGTGACGCCACCGGGGACGCCAGGGGTTCCGACGCCGCCTCCTGGCTTTGGTGGGGAATAGGTGGGCGGGGTTAGCACGGAGGGGTCTCCTTTACTAGCCCTGGGGACTACTCAGAAACTGCCCTCCCGTTTCTATCCAGGGTACTTCGCTCCCCAAGAAGGCCCCTGTGCACCCACGGCAATCTGGACACCACTCGTGCCCTGGATTGGCCTTAGGATAGGTGGGCCATTGAGTCAAGGACCCTGGGGCTCCCGACTGAATTTGGCCAGGGACAGGTGGACAGTGTCCCTGCCCTCCTGGGACTAGCCTCCAGTAGGTACAATGGGCAATAAACCAAGTGAATCAATTTTCTAAATAATTCTGGGTAGATGCTTGCTGTGGAAATTGATGGAGCCCGGCTGCACCTGCGGGGGTGGGGTTCATCCTGGGAACACCGGGTCCTGCGGATCAGTAACTGGTCATAAGCTCTGTGGGCAGCAATGGCGTGGTCAGGAGGGGCTTGGTTGGTGGCAAGCTGTAGGTGCTCCCCTGAGGCTGGGTGCTAGCCTAGCAGGGTGGGGCAGCCACAGACTATCTTGACTCGGCCTCCCCTGGGTTCTGTCCCTGATGGGACCCCTCAGTGCAAGGAGGCCCTGGCTTTTCATTTTCTCCTCTGGTCTCCAGCAACCCTCAACCCTGAGCTCTGTGTCACAGTGTGTTTCTGGCCTGCTGGACTGTTGGGTCCTTTACAAGCAGAGCCTTCTGCTGGGGGCCAAGGAGCCACCTGAAGCTGCCTCACCAAGGCCTGGTCCACCCCTAAGCCCTCAAATTTAAGCTTACTCCATGTGATATGCACCTTCTGTACTGCTGCACACAGGGTCTTCTGGGGTAGAGGCCAGTGTTTTCCCCCGAGGCAGGTCCTGGTCCTCAGCCCAGTGTGAAGCTCCAGAGCTGTCTACACCAGGGGCGGGTGCCCCAGCTCCAGGGAACACCCAGGGCATAGTAAGTGCTCAATAAAGGGTCACTTAAGCCGGGCGTGGTGGCGCACGCTTGTAATCCTAGTACTTGGGAGGCTGAGACCGGAGGATCTGGGTTCGCGGCCAGCCTCAGCTGCTTAGTGAGTTCAAAATAAAGTATAAAAAATAGGGCTGGGGGTGTAGCTCGGAGGTAGAACGCCCCTGGGTTCAATCCCCGGTACTGCAAAAAAAAAAAAAAAAAAAAGGGCTCGCTTAGAGTCCATTATGTACACTGGCTGGGGGCTAACAGTCTCAGCCAGTGCTGGTCATATAATTAATCTTCAGGCCAGCTCTGTGGGGTAATCACCATCCCCCTCAGTGTGACAGTGGGGACAAACCTGGGGAACTGAGGCTCGAGAACATTGTGGAAAGCCCCACAGCAGGAAAACAAGTCATGCAATAAACCCAAGCCTGGCTGCACAGGCCATGACCCTGACCCTGCCTTGACTGACTTCCTAGGGAGGTGAGGGTTCCTTCAAGGCCACGGCAGTGGAGTGGGGCTGAAGGACCTTGTCCCTGGCAGAGGCTAAGTGCAAGAGGGGAGACCCCATCCCTGCCACAGCTTTGCACCAAGAGGTGCTGGGATGAGGCGTCAGAAGACAGAAGGGATGGCCCTGTGCAGACAGTGACTGACTGGTTCTGCAATGTTTTTTTTTTTTTTTTTTTTTTTTGCAGTACCAGGAATTGAACCCAGGGGCGTTCTACCTCTGAGCTACACCCCCAGGCCTATTTTTTATACTTTATTTTGAAACCAGGTCTCATGAAGTTGCGGAGGGCCTCACTAAGTAGCTGAGGCTGGCTGTGAACCCAGATCCTCCGGTCTCCACCTCCTAAGTACTGGGATTACAAGTGTGCGCCACCATGCCCGGCTCTGCAATTTTGACTTTCGGCTTTTTGTGTCTTCCAATAAGCCCAAGGGTAGCTTGGAGGAGGGGACTTCAGGTGTGCTGGGGCAAATGCTCACTCTGAGTGGCCTTGCCCTTTCCCTTGTGCAGGGGATACTCATAGTCTTGATGAATTTATTTGATTCATATATTCTTTTTCTTTTTTGTGTTACTGGGGATTGAACCCAGAGGCATTTGACCTCTGAGCTATTTTATAGCTCAGCCCTATTTTATTTTATTTATTTTGCCTCAGCCCTATTTTATTTTTTTGTATTTGGAAACAGGGTCTTGCTAAGTTGCTAAGAGCCTCACTAGTTGCTGAGGCTGGCTTTGAACCTGTGATCCTCCTGTTTCAGCTTCCCAAGTACTGGAATTACAGGCGTGTACCACCACACCTGGCTGATACACATATTCTTCTTTCTCTTTCTTTTCTTTTTGTGATACTGGGGATTGAACCCAGGGCCGCTCTACCTCTGAGCTACACCCGCAGCCCAATTTTATTTTTTTGTGGTACCGGGGATTGAACCCAGGGGCGTTCTACCTCCGCGCTACACCCCCGGCCCTATTTTTTATCCTTTATTTTGAAACCGAGTCTCATGAAGTTGCGGAGGGCCTCACTAAGGAGAGAGAGAGAGAGAGAGAGAGAGAGAGAGAGAGCTGAGGCTGGCCGCGAACCCGGATCCTCCGGTCTCCTCCTCCCAAAGTACTGGGATTACAAGCGTGCGCCACCACGCCTGGCTTTATTTTTTATTTTGAAACAGGGTCTCTGCCAGCTGTGGTGACGCACGCTTGTAATCCCAGTACTTGGGAGGCTGAGACCGGAGGATCCAGGTTCGCAGCCAGCCTCAGCTACTTAGTGAGGCCCTCCGCAATTTAGTGAGATCACTTCAAAATAAAGAATAAAAAAATAGGGCTTGGTCGGGCATGGTGGCGCACGCTTGTAATCCCAGTACTTTGGGAGGCGGAGACCGGAGGATCCAGGTTAGCGACCAGCCTCAGCTCTCTCTCTCTCTCTACCTAGTGAGGCCCTCCGCAACTTCTTGAGACCTGGTTTCAAAATAAAGTATAAAAAAATAGGGCTGGGGGGGGGTGTAGCGTGGAGGTAGAACGCCCCTGGGTTCAATCCCCGGTACCGCAAAAAAAAAAAAAAAAAGGA
>PVJS01048059.1:0-15197 GCA_004027185.1 Glis glis
TTTTGAAACCGGGTCTCACGAAGTTGCGGAAGGCCTCACTAAGTAGAGAGAGAGAGAGAAAGAGAGAGACAGGGAGAGAGAGAGAGAGAGAGCTGAGGCTGGCTGCGAACCTGGATCCTCCGGTCTCTGCCTCCCAAAGTACTGGGATTACAAGCGTGCGCCACCACGCCCGGCTTCGTGATTACCTTTTATCAAAGTTACCCCAGTCTTCTCCCTGCCTAGCCTCATTCTCCATCCCTAACTTCTGAGTCCAGGCTTCTCTCTTCAAAAGAGAGCAGAAAGGGCTAAGAGAGGCTGGTGCCCCCCTTTGTTAGCAGAAGAGCCCCGTCCTGATGGGCCTGGAAAGGTGACAGGACCCCATCCCAGGGTGGCAGAGGCAGGGCCTCCATACCTAAGGAGCACTCGGGTGCCGCCAGGCGACTCAAGAACAGGCTCCGCCTCTCCCTTTGCTCAACAGAGGGTTGCGAATGCACAGAGGTTCCAGGCACCCCCAAACGTGGCTCACTGACCATTCAGAGCTTCACAGAAAAATGTGATCCAAACACCCAGGCTTGCCTTAGGATGCGGGGTGGCAGGGGAGCCACTGCTGAGCCCCTCTGTTGCGCTGTGGAACGTTTCAGCCTGTAATCACCCGTCAGTCCCAGCCCTCATCAGGCAAATGCCAATTGGAAGCAATAGGCCTCATGAAAGGGTATGAATTATTTAAGCCAATCAGCTGTCAATGAGGGGAACAATTATGGGGGTCAAATCCAAGGGGAATGCAGGGTGGCATTTTTCAGCCTGCTCGGAGATTGTCAGATTAATTTTTACTTATTTATTTCTGACCTTACAGAAAATGTACCAGCACAAGGTCAAAGCATTTCTCTCTATATGTATAATTTTAGAACTTCAGAAATAGAGAGATAGAAAGTAATTGAGGAAAGAACATAGATTTGGACCCAGCCTGCAATTCTGGCCGCCCTGCCCTTTCAACATTCCGAGTTTAAGAGTTTGTCGGTATGAAGGTGTCGCTACCAGTCTCGCTAAGATGTACTGAGAGTGGGGGGAGCGGGCTGGGATCCGGAGGTCAACACACCAAGACCTTTGAACCTCACTATGATGGATAATTATAATGCACCAATAAAAGTACTGTTTAAAAACAAAAGAGTTTATCAGTTTCCCCTTGGGAAAAATAGGTTTGATGAAGGCTGCCCTGGGTGGGCGTGTCGTGAACATGAAATAAATCGCAAGTGAAGCCCACGGCAAAGCTCAGTTATTTGGCCACTATGATGATCATTATTTTCATAACAGCCCAGCAAGATTGTCACAGGATAAAGATAACAACTTAAAAACAGACCCATCCAAACAAGCCAACGAGTCAGGAGATGCTAAGCTATAGTCTACGTTTACTCTGTACATTGATTCTGATTGGCAATCGACATCACCATTTGGTAGTCAAAAATCAGGATTGTGGAGCGCTGGGTTTCAAGAGATGAACTGGCCCAGACGAACTAGCTTTTCCTGTATTCTCTTTTCATGTCTGCCCCGCAATCACCAGTCGATCAGCGTCTAGCCCAGCACCCAGGCCTGGATATTTAATAAATGTTTGCTGTCAATGTTTTGAATAATGAGGTGTGTAGGGAGAATCGTATAGTTGGATTGACGTTCTATGGAAGCTGAGAGACAGAGACAAAGAGAGGGAAGGAGAGAAAAGAGAGAGAGAGACTTGATCGCTACATTCAAATATTTTATCATCTAAATATGGAAAGGAAGCAATCCCCTGAGCATGTGGGCACGCATGCACGCACGCATGCACGTACACACGCACACATGCGCACACACGCATATTCGTATTCATGCACACACAATCTCTGGGAAGCCAAACATTGAAGCCGGTGGTTTGGACTCTGAGTGCAACAGGAGTTGAGAGAGAACCTTCTTACAGAGTCCAGCGCCAAGCCGTGCCTTCCAGGACGTGTGGGGCAGGCAGTGTGCTGGTTAGCTTATGTGTCAACTTGATTGGGCTAGGAAATGCCCAGATAGCTGGTGAAACATTATTTCTGGGTGTGCCTGTTCTAGAAGAGCCTGGTATTTGAATTCTCAGACTGAGTGAAGGAGAGCCTCCCCCGCCATGTGGGTGGGTCTTTTCCAAGCCCCTGAGGGCCCAGATAGAAGGGAAGGGCAGAGGAAGGGAGAATCCGCTTGGTGGAATTCTATCTCCAGCAGAAGATAGAAGGGGTTGGGATAGTCATCTTCTCCAGTCATGAGAGCTGCTGGCACCTGGGCCTTCAGACTCAAACCAAGACTTACACCATCAGTCGGTCCTCCTGCCCCGGTCCTCCTGCCTCCGAACTCAGGCCCAAATGGAACCACTTTTCTTGTTGTCCGGTTCACAAGTGGCAGATTGTGGAACTTTGCAGTCGTGTAATCGAATGAGCCAATTTCCATAATAACTCTGCTCTTATCTCTCTCTTTATCCCATCAGTTTCCTTCTTGGGGATCCCTGATGCACCCCTGTGGTCAAGAGTACAGGAGGAGACAGGGTCCTGGGGTCACCCTGCATCTCTGCTTGTCCTGGGGATCCACGCTGGGGAGTGAGAGACGGGTGGGGAAGGAGAGGGGGGCCGAGAACCCCGGAAGGGATAAGCCTGATTCCCTTCCCTCCAGCTCCCTCCTGGGCTGGTAGTATGACCCGCCTTGGAATCATCGGGAGATCTGAGGAGTTCCCGCAGGGAGGGCGCTCAGCACCGCGAGGCAGGGCAAGGCTCACTTGCCTTTTGATGATGGTGGTTAATGTTAGCCTTCAAGAGCCAGAGCCCAGAAGTAACGGCGTGGATGAACTGTTTCAGGAAGCCAAGTCTAGCAAAGCAAAAAACCCGAGATAATTACCAGATATTTAGGCCAGAGGAGAACTGATTAGCATAGCTCTGTAAGGCACACTTAACGACACCCAGTGACCTAATTTCTCGAAGGAGAAACAGGAACCCTTGCTTTATACCTCCATTCTGGAGGCAGCGTGAAGGCAGATCGGAGCACCCCCTCCCCCGGCTCTCTGCCTCCAGGGTTTTCACCAGGGAAATGAGCAGCCTCTCGAGGTGCTGCGTGGACTTAGTACGTCCACGCGGCCTCAGCACCTGCTTACCTTACAACAGTGACAGGCTGTGGCTACCCCTTCCAGCTGCAGTGGTATCCTTGTTTATTTTTATTTTTTACTATTATTACTTTTTAGGAGAAAGGGTCTCCCTATGTTGCCTGGGCTGGTCTCCTATTTGTGGGCCCAAATGATCCTCCTGCTTCAGCCTTTAGAAGAGAGTGCCACCATGCCTAACTCCTTCCTTCCTTCCTTTTTTCCCAGCCCTTTTTTTTATTTGTTTGTTTTAATTATTATTTTGCTTTGAAACAAGATCTTGCTAAGTTACCACACACTGTCCACGAACCTGCGATCCTCCTATCTCAGCTTCCCGAATACTGGGATTACAGCTCTACACCACCATGCCCTGCTTATATTCTCCTTTTCTTTTTCTTTCTTTCTTTCTTTCTTTTTTTTTTTTTTTGCAGTACTGGGGATTGAACCCAGGGGTGTTCTCCCTCCGAGCTACACCCCCAGCCCTATTTTTTATTCTTTATTTTGAAACAGGGTCTCACTGAGTTGCAGAGGGCCTCACTAAGTAGCTGAGGCTGGCCACGAACCCGGATCCTCCTGTCTCAGCCTCCCAAGTACTGGGATTACAGCTGTGCAGCACCATGCCCTGCTCATATTCTCCTTTTCTGAAAACCACATCCACTCAGCAGCCACTGACTGAGACAGGGTGCTTGACCCTGGGCCAGCTGGGGAGTCACAAGGCATGGACCCTAACTGTCCAGCGGGCAGGTGGCTTGCATAAGCTGTTCCGAGCAATAAATGACGAGGGGCTAGGACCAAAATCAGCAGGGGTCTCCATGATGGCATAAAGGAAGGAGAGGGGAGTCCCAGGCTGGCAAAGTCCTCTCCAAGGAGGAGCTGAGACTTCAACCTGGCTCTGTTGTACCCTGTCCCCAGGAGGGAGCGTGGCCTCGCACGGGGGAAGCAGGGCAAGGGCCGCTGACCATCCCGTCCTTAGGGAGCACAGAGATGGAGAGGGGGACCCACAATGCGGCAGCCTTTGGGTGCCAGACCAGGCCATGTGCTTTCCTCCGAGGGTGACGAAGAGCCTCCACCTCTGGGTTTTTCGGGGGGTCCCCCGGTTGTTCATGCGGCAAAATACACATAGCAAAATTCACCACCTCAACCATCTTTAGGGGTTTAGTTCATGGTGTTCAGTAGGTCACCTACAACCATCACCATCTGGCTCCAGAATCCTTATCATCTTGTAAAACTAAAACTATATCCATTAAACACTCACCCCTTGCCCCCTCGCCCCCTCCCAGCCCCCCGGCAAACACCATTCTACTTCCTATGAATGTAGATATTCTAGGTACCTCACAGGAGTGGAATCATACCGTATTTATCTTTTTCTATGTGGCATGATGTCTTTGAGGTTCATCCATGGTGTAGCACGTGACGGGATTTCTTTCCTTTTAATGCTGACGACTATTCCGTCGTAGGCATGGACCACGCTTTGCTTAGCTATTTCTCCCCTGAGGGACACTTGGATTGCTATGAGGTTTTAGCTATTGTGATAATGCTGCTATGAGCATGGGTATACTACACATCTCCTTGAGACCCTTCCGATTCTTTTGAATATATACCCAGATGTGAAATTGCTGGATCATATAGTCATTTTTTTTTTGAGAAACCACCATACTGTCTTCCACAGACGGTACCACTGTACATCCCCACCAACAGTGTGCAGGTTCCCAATTTCCCCACTTCCTTGCCAACCCTTGTTACTTTCTGTTTTCTCAATAGCAGCCATCCTAATGGGTGTGAGGCGGTATCTTGCATTTCCCCAGTGATTACTGATATTGAGCATCTTTTCATGTGCTTATTGGCTATTTGTGTGTCTTCCTTGGAGAAATGTCTATTCAAGTCTTTGGCTCATTTTTTAAATGAGTTTGGTGTTTTTACTCACGGGATTTTTTTTTTTTTTGGTACTGGAGATTGAACCCAGGGACATTCTACCTCCGAGCTACAACCCCAGCCCTATTTTTTATTTTTTATTTTGACACAGGGTCTCGCTAGGTTGATGAGAGTCTCACTACTTGCTGAGGCTGTCCTCGAACCTGTGATCCTCCTGTCTCAGCCTCCCAAGTACTGGGATTACAAGTCTGTGCCACCATGCCCGGCAACTCATGGGATTTTAAAAGGGGAGTAGTATGAACAGATTTAAAATCATGATAGCAGCTCTCGTTAATTGAGCACTTACTGTGTACCAGGCACTATAATAAATACTTCGTGCACACAGACTCACCAATCCTCATGACATCCCTATAAGTTTGGGCATACAGAATGGTTAAGTAACCTGCCCAGGGTCACACAGCATCAGACTGGGCAGACCAGGCTTCAAACCCAGGCAGCGTGGCCGGGTGTGAAGCCGATCACCAGGCTGTAGTTTACTAGAAAAATCCCTCCGGCTGCATGTGAAGGGTAGACACTGGGAGGAGAAGCTGGAGGCTTGGAAAGGAACAAAGAGGTGTGTAAATAAATCCAGCAGGCCACCCAAGCCCTCGCTGCCACCTACTGTCACCAGGTCCCTTCCCTTTCAGCAAGTCTCTTCCCACCACCTCTCTCCCCCATCTTGGTATCCCCTGCAGGGCTTTCCGCCCTCACCAGCTCCCTCCGGAGCCAGCCTGGCCTTCCTATCCCAGGGAACCAGACATCTGCTCATCAGAACCCACTGTAAAATCAGGAGTCGATTTCTTCCGGTTCTATCCTCTTTATGTTTAATCCTAAAACACATGCTTTTCTCCAGGAAATCCCTGTCCCTGCTTTGCTTGCTTGCTCTGTAACCACCGGGAGACGATGCGTATGGTACAGAACTGCGCTTTACCACACGGTTGTCTGGCAGCCCTACTGGAGTTGGGCGAAGCCTTCTCTGAGCGGCTTCGACTGGGTCTTCCTTCCCCGGGTGCGCCGACCCTCTCTGCTCAGGTTTGTGCGTCGGCTTTGAGCAGTGGGTAGAAAGAGAATCACTTCAAATCAAGTTCAGATCCTGGGTCCACATCGCGGTGTAAGGCCCGGGACAGGCCGGCCTCCCCGAGCTCAGATCGCTGGCTCAGAGGGAGGGCGTGAGGATGGCGTCCCTTGCGCCCTAATCATATTGCGTCATAGCAGGGCCTTAGTGAGACGTATCCCAGGGACGAGCCCGGCACCCAGAGAAGTACTGAGGGGATGATCAATATGATTTTGAATGAATGAATGAATGAATGAATGAATGAGTGAATATCAAAGTGTGCCCCTCCATGTGTCAGCCTCCAGGTCTGCGTCTGTGCGTGCATGAGACCCCGCGACTCCCTTCGCTCTTCTTAAACGCTGTTCGGTTCTGTGGCCTCTCCGGGACCTGCCTTCAAGTCCTGATGCGCCAAGTCAGTGGACTGAAGTCTGCATGACATCAAATTCCAGATTTTTCTGGCCACCCTGGTGCAACGTCCAGCCGCAGGGGAGGAGAGGCGGGGTGAAGCACTGAGCGGGACGGGGGAGAGGAGAGCCGCAGCGAGTGGACAGGAGGGTGCTGGTGACCGGACGCGGTCCCTAATGAGCTCAGGGGTGGCCACTCCTGGGCACGATCTGTGCTGGTGGCTGCGGTCCACAGCCTGGTTCCTCCCGCGCCTCTTCAGGGTATCAGTAACCTTGGTTAGAAACAGGCCCATGTGACTGAAGCCTGTGTCCTGAATTTCCCTGTCTTCCAGCCCCCTACAGATGGGAGCCGGGCTAGGGCTGCCTTGTTCTTGCCCAGGACACAGCGGGTCCCCGTGACGCGGTCCCGCTGGACTCTGAAGAGTATCAGGCAGTCATCTGAGGCGCCCGGGGACGCTGGGGACTGCGAGCCTTGCGAGCGCTTTGGATGTCTGCCTCCCACCGCTCGTGGGAGAGGCCCCCTCGCGACACGTTAATAAAGATTAAAGGTCTCTCTAGTCCCTGTGATCTTCAACATGTCAAAGGGAAAGAGTCGTTTTTCGAGCCTTCTCTCTGTGTCGTTTATTAATATTACAGGGTTTTGCTCTAGAAAGGAAACGCTCAGGGTGCCTGGAGAAGACGGGTCTTCTGAGCACGCTACCTCCAGTGTCGCTTCGTCGTTTCGTTCCTCGCTTTGCATGCAGCAGTCTTCAGAAAGCCAGTTTCCCTGAGTCTGGGGGTAGGGATGGCCCTTTCCTCTCCGTGCCCCTTGGCATAAATCAAAGACAGCTCGGGAGCCCTGAAGAAGTCTGGGTTCACAAAGAGCAGAATGATCTAAGCTGTCAGGATCAAGGGGAAAGCACCTGCTTGTTCACTCTGGGTTTTTTGAGCATGTCCTCTGTGCTGGGCACTGGAACAGGCACACGTTGACACTCTCGGGCAGAGCTCTCTTCTCAAAGGGCTTATGCTCCAAATGAGGACAAGCCTGAGGCTGTGGAGGAGGGCGGGAACCCGGGGAACTTCATTGAACCCAGGATACTTCATTGAACACCATATAGCCGGGCGTGGTGGCGCACACTTGTAATCCCAGTACTTGGGAGGCTGAGACAGGAGGATCGCAGGTTCGTGGCCAGCCTCAGCTACTTAGGCCCTCCGCAACCTAGAGAGACCCTTTTTCAAAATAAAGAATAAAAAATAGGACTGGGGGTGTATCTCAGAGGTAGAATGCCCCTAGGTTCAATGCCCAGTACTGCAAAAAATAAAAGGAAATGTTTTTTGAAGATTGGTTCCTGAAAATGCTAGGGCGTAAAGGCTCTGATATATATATACTTTTATTAACGCATTGCAACTATGCATCTATGCATCGTAGTGAAGTTCAATGTGATACAAACCTACATGCACACAGGTCTTGGTGGACCTCCCTCTGCATCCCACCCCGCTACCCCTCCTCCCTCCCCATCCATGCTAGCAAAACCGGTAGTGATACATTTATATTTTTTCAACTATTATTATTCTAGAAACATATCAGGAGTGCTGGGGATCCATTCAGCAACTGTTGTTCAAATCCTTCCCTGGAGCAGGGCCTTGGGGATGCAGAGATAAGGATGCCCAGATCCAAAGAGACAAGTAAAAAGGAAGGTATAGCCAGGTGCCCCATGGAGAATGAAACGCTTTGTGGTAGGACTTATCCGCGTTCAAATCCTGGCTCCACAACCATGAGGTAGAGAAAATAAGATGGACTTTGAAGGGTTGTAGGAGAATGTGTTTGCAGAGGACCTGGGGAGACAGAAGGGCAGGGCCCATTGAGCTCAACGTCGCTGTCCGGTAGGGCATGCTAGGTACAGGTGAGACTGGGGTTAAAGGGCACCTACCTTTGGTGCCCAGGAGGGGAGGCTTCCTGGAGGAGGAGGAGCCTGCACCTTAAAGAGATCGAGAGACGATGTTCCAGGCAGTGCAGGGGGAGCCAAGGCTGAGAGGCGAGTTCAGGGAAATGTGTGCAAGTTGGTCATGACCCATGTACAAGTGAACGGGGGATCAGAAGGGAGCAGGAGCCAGGGCAGGGAACCGAGGAATGAGCGAGCTGTAAATGGGCAGGCTCCTAACCTCTCTGAGCCTCCTCTTCCCCCATCTGCCAAGGTAGGATGTCAGAGCGTAACCACTCCACAGGGCCACCTAGCACAGAACCTGGTGGGAGCTGTCATTAATTCTCTAGCCTCCCAAAGTCACTGCAAGACAATCTCACCTCCCCTTCTCTCCAGATGAAGAAATGAAACTTGGGAACATTCAGGAACTTGTCCCAGGTCCCACAGGTAGCGGGGGTAGAAATGCTGCATCACACGAGTCAGTCGAGCAGGGCATGGTGGCACACACCTGTAATCCCAGTACTTTGGAGACTGAGACAGGAGGATCACAGGTTCAAGGCCAGCCTCAGAAACATAGCGAGACTCTCAGCAACCTAGCAAGACTCTCAGTCTGGAAAAACCATGTTTCAGAACAAAAACTAAAAAGGGCTTGGGCTGTTGCACACCCTGGCGCATGCGAGCCCTGACACCCCAGCCCACCCTGAGTCCTCCTGACACCTCTTTAAAGAGGTGTGTTATCAACCCCATTCCGGATGACGACAGAGGCACCGAGACACTGAGCGATCCGTCCTACGGTTCAGAAGTGGCAGAGGTGGGAGCGGAACCCCCACTTCTCCCCTCCTCCAACCCAGGAGGCAGCGTGTCTCGGTCTAATGAGTTCTCAGAAACCCAGTGTTTAGATTTTGCTCACCAGCCTGTGGGAGGGTCCAGAGGGCCTCCCTCGGGCCAGTAATGTGTTCCTCTCCCACCCCGTGCCATCTTTTGACCCTGGTGGAGACGGACAGGACGCACAGTCCATGCCTGCTCTCCGATGGTGCACTGGGAGGGGCCGGGCTCTGTCTGAGTAGCTGATTTCATGGTAACGCGGCTGATGGAGGAGGAACGTACCCGGCGAAGGCCGGAGCCCAGGGACGAGCGCTGCTACAGGCCCCCTGTGGTCAGCGGTTACTGACCGCCCACTCTGCACCACACATTGTGCTAGGCACTCTGACTTTATCTCATTTCATCCTCATGACAGTCTTGTGCTAGTGCTAAGTCCGTTTTCCAGATGAGGAGACTGAGGCCAGATTTGTCCCAAGTCACGTGGCTAAGAAGAAACTGGAAAGAGGCCATCCATGACTTAGAAAACTGTAGGTGGGCAGGGAGGCAGTCGGGACCGCGATGCAGGAAAGATCCAGGCTATGAGATGCAGGGAAGATCCGGCTATTTCCGCTGGGAACCTCGCCCCCGTATCCATGCACGGCCCCACGCCCCCGGCCCCAGGGGCACCCATTGCGGGTACCTGGCAGTGAGCACCGCGTGGGCCTGCGGCTCTCCTGCCGGCCCAGCCAGACGCACGTGCCATCCTGCTCACACCTGGGCGAGGAGGGCACCCCGGCTGGCGGGAGGGAGGAGGCCACCGCGCGGGAGGTAGCAGCAGCTCTACTTGTGTGGGAACCCGGTGCCGTGTGCCCGATTCCGCTTGAATCACGTTGGCAAGGATTCCAGGAGCAGCGTGGAGTTTCCTTGTGATTTTCCAAGACAGAAAGTGAGAATCGAAAACCTCAGAAGGGAAACAACGTTGAGCGGTGACAGATGCCTCGGCGGCTCCGCGTGGCGTCCAGGCTCCGCGGCGGGCGGGCGGGCGGGCGGCGCCGCTCCCAGAGGCCGAGTAGGGGACAGTCCTCAGGCCAGGGCGGGGGGTCGCCTGTCTGATCTGGAAGGGGATTCAACAGATATTTGCTGAGCAGCCCCTACATGGTGCCAAGTCCTGTCACGAGCACCGAGCACCGGGGACAGGAGATGACTCAGGCGCATCCCTGCCCTGCAGGCGCTCACAGCCTAGTGAGGACAATGACACAAACATGAGAGGACATGGGAGAAGGCCGGCAGGGCCGTGCTGGGGAGAGAGGCATCCTGGGAGGCTGAGGCCTCTTCAGGTACCAGAGGTGGAGTCGTGATGGGAGTGTCCCGTCTGTCCCCAGAGGAGGCTGGGCAGTAGGACTGAGCTGGGCGGTACCAGGCCACTGGGCCACTGTCCTCCCTGCAGCTCTGGTGGCGGGGAGCCAAGGCCCATGAGTCAGGCTCTTCTGGGGGACGCTTACTCAGGCAGCCCACGGCAAGAGGAGCTGAGGGGCCTCCTGGGGGTGGGCCGGGGCAGGCGGCATGGGAGTGGGACAGCCAGGTGTGGCATCTGCTGCTGGATCCGAGCAGGTGGCACAAGCTGGCATTTGAGCCCGAGTCTCTCTGTGCTCCGAAGCCCGTCTCTGCACGCTAGCCTTCCACCTGGATCCTTGGTGCCCTCACCAGCCCCCCAACCCCCCCCGTCACCTCCTCCCCCAGGTCCTGCTTTCTTGGCCCCACTTCTCCCCAGTTGAGGTGACCCCCGCCACTCAGCCAGGTTTATAGGAAGGAGCACGGGCTGGAGAGTCAGGAAGATACAGCACAGGGAGGGTGTCTACTAGCTGAGCCATCTTGGGCAGGTTACTTGACCTCTCTGAGCCTCAGTTTCCCTATGTGTAAGGTTCAGATGGGAACAAGCCTCCATGATATGAGGTATGCTCACTGCAAGGGAGGTTTTTGACTGCCTCCTACTCTCCTCTCCTCCTTGGGTGAGCAATAGCACCAGGATCTCTACAGGGAGGGGACTGGCTCCCACCCCTGCCCCACTCCCACGGGGGTCCCTCCCAGGATCAGAATTTGTGCCACACCCTAGCCCACAAAAATGCAGAGCCCCCACCCATCCAGTTTGCCCTCCAGATGCATTGGGAGTCCCCCAACTCTGTGGGCTGACGACCGCCCCTCAAACACACCGCGCATGTCTGCTCCATGACTCCGGAGCCCCTCTAGGGCCTCAGGCACACAGAATGGCTTGGAAGCAGACGAGGATCTGAGATCGGCTTTGTGCAAAACCTTGAAGGCACCAGAACCAGGTCAGGATTCTACCACCTGCCCGGTTCCCTAGGGACAAGAGCTCTCAGCACCAACTCCACGTTCTGGAACCAGAACTGCCACCTTCATGGTGGATAAACGCACAAACTCCAAGACGTCCTTCCGCAACACACCACTGTCCTTCCTCAGGCCAATCTTACTGCGACCCGTGAAAAAATAATCATAATAGTATTTACAAAAATGAAAACGCTGTACAGGTTAAAAATTATAGGCATAGAGTGTCAATCCAGTCCCATGCAATTTAGAAAATGGAAAAAAAATTGGGGGTTGGGGGCAGTACTGGAGGCAGAACCCAGGGCACTCTACACTGAGCTACCCCCGCCACCCTTTTTGCTTTTTATTTTGAGACAGCATCTCTCTAAGTTGCCCAGGCTGGCCTCAAACTTGTGATCCTCCTGCCTCAGCCTCCTAAGTTGTTGGAATTACAGATGTGCACCGCTGCGCCCTGCAGGAAATAAAATCTTGAGATTAAACTCCTTGATCCAAGAGACACTTATCCAAATAAAGGCAGCTCTGGCCCCATGTCTCCGGCCCTGCTTCGGAGCAGCCTTCACACCCTCCTCCTCCCTGAGACCCACTGAGCCTTCCCTCCTGGACACAGGAGCAGCATGTGTCCTCCAGGTCCCCTGGCTCTTTTCCTTTGAGGCTGGCCTCTGTATACCCGCGAGTCTGCCCACCAAGTATCCTCTCCTCTGGTTTCTCTCCATTATTGACCCGAGGACCCGCCCCTCCCCTTGAGTCCCACTGTCCTTCCCTGTCCGGAGCCCCTTGATCTCTCCTGGGGAAGGCAAAAAGGCAAGAGTCAACGTTAATCCTCAATGATTAAGCCACACATGTGTCACGTGTGCTGACAATTATCTCAGTGTGATCACAGCGCAATCAGAAATAAGTTACGCGCCCCGGGTAGCCGCCCGCCCCTGCCTGGGAGAGCTCTCCACCGATTCCACAAGCCGCCGGGGCACACTCCCACGTGCCAGGCGCTGTGCTGGGCGCTGGGACCCAACAGTGGGCAGTGCAAACAGAAATTCTAGGGGCTCATTCTCCTGGAGACAGCCAGACAATCGATAATCAATAAAGCAAAATATAGGCTGTGCGGGGATAAATGGAGAAGAATTAAACAAGAAGGGGCGGGGCATTCCATTAAGTGGGGAGGCCAGGGGAGGCCAGGGGAGGCCCGGGAAGAACACGGAGGAGGTGAGTGAGAGTCGAGCTGGACTCTGGGACAGAGCCTCGCGGTGAGAGCAACAGAAGGGAGGTCGGGCATGGGAGGGAGCGCAAGGAGCCAAGGCCCCCGGGCCGCGGAGCTGAGGGGAAGTGAAGTGGGGCAGGAAAGACCGCGGCTTTTACTCTGAGCGCCATGGGAGCCACTGGAGGCCTTCGAGGACAGGAGGGTCGTGATCTGACTAGTGGAGGGAGAAGAGGCCACAGGGACTGGGGCCAGCACGGCACCCCTGGTGTGGGAGGCTGTGGCTCGGACTCGGTCTTGAGAAATGGTTAGATTCCAACTGTGCCTTGAAGGTGAAGTCAAGGGGATCTGCTTATAGTTTGGATGTGGGTCGTTAGAAGACTGAAGTCAAAGACCAGTGTTAAGTCCGGACACCAACTCAGTGCCTGTCATCGACGAACTTGCCAATGCTTAGCCTTGGCCTTCCCTGAATCAGTTATAAGAATGATAACTGCAGGAGCCCAGGGTTCCTGGGAACACTCATGTGCTAACTTACACCAGTTCCCAGAAGTCATAGAATAGTCTGCTTATTAGACCGCTCAACCCTACGCTGCCTGAATGTCTTCAGTAGCTCTTAGTGTGGACTTGGTTAAAGAGACTGGAAAGTCTTAAGTAAGACTCATTCACTCAAGAGCCGGGCGCGGTGGCGCACGCTTGTAATCCCAGTACTTGGGAGGCAGAGACCGGAGGATCCGGGTTCGCGGCCAGCCTCAGCGACTTAGTGAGGCCCTAAGCAACTTAGTGAGACCTGGTTTCAAAATAAAGAATAAAAAATAGGGCTGGGGGTGTAGCTCGGAGGTAGAATGTCCCTGGGTTCAATCCGCGGTACCACAAAAAAAAAAGACTCATTCACTCATTCATTCATTCATTCATTCATCCATTCAACAAACATTTACTGAGTGCCTGATACGGGCCAGCCATTGTGGTTTTATCCCTGGGCTGAATCTAGAAAGAACAATAGAGCATATTTGATCCTATTCTACAGAACCATGTGGCCAAGGGAAGGAGAAGAACCTATAAACTGGCAAATGGCCATACAGAGGGGCAGGCACTAGAACGGACCTCAGAACTGGTGCGGGGACATCAGAAGCCAGCTGGAGGAGTCAGGGAGGCTCCACCAAAGAGGTGACGCTCGATCCAGTTTTGACTTACTTCATCAGGATCCCGGGGGCAATGGCTGATGTTCTCCTTACAAGAGCTATTCCTCCATGAGTCTAGTAGTCTAACCTGTGTGACACAGCCCCAGGTGGCTTCGTTTTTCAAAGTCACATATTAAGAAGCCAAGGAGCAATTAGAAAGGAATTCCAATCCGAACTCTACTTATGGTCCCTAGAGAAGATTTAGAAGGACCTCATTCGTAGCCCACAGAATCATTTCCTATTTCTGAGGTCTCCTCTACCCGCCACCCACCACACCAGTTCTCCAACCCGGCCCAGCAGTGCTTGGTTCTCACCCCTGCCAACCGCAGCTCCCTCGGTCATGGTGGGCTTGCGTGTCCTCTACAGTCCTTCCTTTTTTTTGGTGTGTGTGGTACTGGGGATTGAACCCAGGGGCATTCTACCCCCGAGCTACACCCCAGCCCTTTATTTTTTTATTTTGAAACATGGTCTAAGTTGCCAAGGCTGGCCTCGAACCTGTGATCCTCCTGTCTCAGCCTCCTAAGTACTGGGATCACAGGCATGCACCACCACACCTGGCTCCTTTCTTCTTTCTTTATGCCTCTCTGCTTCTCTAGACCCTTTCCCTGACTCTGCCCAACAAAGATCCAGACACCAGGTTGGCAAAAACAAAGTTAGGATGGGGGAGAGCACGACTGTGTCCTTCAACATGTGCTTGACAGATCTGAGATGCTACGCTTGATAAGTAGATTGCCCCAGTGGAAAAGAAACTCAATCGTCTACAGTTCTGGAAGATCCTTAGGAAATTCCTGCCAGTGAGGATCCCTCTGACTTCCTATCAAGTGTGAATTAAATTGGAACAGTTTTATGAGGTTGGAGTTAAGACAGTGTTTCTCACTGGACTGGCACATCTGGCTCTTGACCTTGACGGCCATGGCTTTTCCCACGGTCTCTCCAAAAATAGACAGAAACAAGCGAGGTCGTTACGGACTTCTTTCAAGTGTGGGTTTTAAAACTTCAAGAGAGGGAAGCATATGTAATAAAGCATGCCCAGATTCTTAGCACAAATAGATTGAAGAAGGAATGGGAAAGGTTCTTCAAGGAGAAAGACTGGCTCTTTTGAGAATATGGAAACTTGATTTATTTGAGGCAGGTGTGAATTTTGTTCACGGTTCTTACGTGTATTCATTTGTTTATTCTAAAATGAATTAAACCTAACTCTGAAAATGCCCCCCAAACACACACACACACACACACACACACACACACACACACACACTTTTTATTGGCGTAGCCAAAAAAAAAAAAAATCTTTGGGCCGGGCGTGG
>PVJS01048060.1:0-15196 GCA_004027185.1 Glis glis
TCTCTCTCTCTCTCTCTCTCCCTCCCTCTCTCTCTCTCTCTCTCTCTCCCTGTCTCTCTCTCTCTCCTTAGTGAGGCCCTCCGCAACTTCGTGAGACCCAGTTTCAAAATAAAGTATAAAAAAATAGGGCCGGGGGTGTAGCACGGAGGTAGAACACCCCTGGGTTCAATCCCTGGTACCGCAAAAAAAAAGGCAATGATTTCGGGGTGGGGGGGCACCAAGTGCTGTGTGCATGTATGTCACTGTCAATATGATTTACATTATGATGTGAAACTATAATGCACCAATAAAAGCACATTATAAGCCAAGTGTGGTGGTGCATGCTTGTAATCCCAGTACTTGGGAGGCTGAGACCGAGGATCCGGGTTCGCGGCCAGCCTCAGCTACTTAGTGAGGCCCTCCACAACTTAGTGAGACCCTGTTTCAAAATAAATTAAAATATAGGGCTGGGGGTGTAGCTTGGAGGTAGAATGCCCCTGGGTTCAATCCCCAGTACTGCAAAAAAAAAAAAAAGAAATAAAAGCACATTATAAAAAATAATTTTTTAAAAAGGCAATGATTTCTCTCCTGTTACTATTATTTTAAGCTGCCATTCTCAAAATAAAAAGAAAAGCAACTGAATTAGTACCCTTAACCAGAATTTTTGGAATCAAAAGTATAAC
This sequence comes from Glis glis, assembly GCA_004027185.1. Classification (NCBI taxonomy): domain Eukaryota; kingdom Metazoa; phylum Chordata; class Mammalia; order Rodentia; family Gliridae; genus Glis; species Glis glis. The sequence continues at coordinate 663 of PVJS01048060.1, forward strand.
CCAAAAACAAGATAAACTGCTTTTCTGTGCCAAAAGTAATATCAAAATATGAAACTGAATAAATTATTTTTATGTGCTATTAAAACAAACTATCAACCTGAAATGTAAATGTTAAGAATATATAAAATTGATCTTCCTGCATGATTTTTACTACATATCAAATAAGATTCAATATCTGGAAAATATTTCAGAATATTCATTTGTATGAAAAGAAACAGAGAAAAAGACATCCAGGAAGGCTAACTCAACTGCTGTGTTCCTATTAAGTGCGATGTTTAGACGATGTCAGACAAGCTCTAACCTGGCTCTGCTCAGGCATAGCACTTAAACTTTGAAGGCTTTAGTTTCTCATCTAAAAAATAAAAGAGGTAAGGGAGTTGGCTTTTCATTTCCTTTTAGCCACTAAGAAACTATAATTAATAGTCTTCTGCAAGAATTAGTCTCTTTAAAATAATAATTAAGTGGTTCATTTAATTATTAATAATTGAATTTGAATCCCAGTACCTGGGAGGCTGAGACAGAAGAGTCACAGGTTCAAGGATAGCCTAAGCAAGTAGTGAGACTCTCATCAATCTAGTGAGACCCTGTTTCAAAATAAAAATAAAATAGGGCTGGGGGCATAGCTCGGAGATAGAATGACCCAGCTTCAATCTCCAGTACCCCCGAAAAAATGAATTTGAATGTTAAATGATTCAATTACTAAATGCTTATTAATTTTATAAATATTGGCAAATGTCTCATATTTCTTACAGTTATTATTGGTCTATCAGAGCTTTAGAAAGAGCACAAAATGCTGCTCATTTAGCAGTTACCACCACTTTGAGGAAGTGGAGAAGCCCCATTTTATCAGAGGCCAAAGTAAGTGGAAAGCAAAGCTAGAAATCCTCCTGGTTTTCTTACTTTTATGGATACAGAGGATTTTTAGAGCAATGAAAATAATTTATATGATTCTATAATGATAGAAATATGTTGTTATATATTTGTCCAGATACATAAAATGGATAACACCCAGAGAGAACCCTACTGTAAACAATGGGCTTTGCATGACTGTGGTGTCAATGTCAGTCCATCAATAGTCACAAACTCACCATTCCGGTGGCAGATGCTGGTAATGGGGAAGGCCACAGCTGTATGGGGTAGGGAGTACAAGAAATCTCCGTGCCTTCCTCTCAATTTTGCTAAGTCTAAAGCCACTTTTAAAAACTAAGTTTTTATAAAAAGCATATTTTGACTCAGAAGTCAACCTTGAAAGGGCTCCCACTGGCCAAAAATAAAACAATTAGAGCAACAAAGTAAATAATAATATAACACCAAAATAAATGAAAATAAACTAATATAAATAAATGATTTAGTAAATAAATGAGGGAGAAAGGACATAGTCTCCTGACAAATTCCAAATAATACATGAAGATACACCTCCCTTCAGACATGGAGCTTAATTTCCCTCCCCTTGAGTATATGCTTAGTGACTTCCTTCCAAAGAAAAAGAGTATAGAAAGGGGAAAATAGACATTTTAAAGTGGAAAAACCTGGAAGGCACTACCTTAACCAAGTGGTCAACATTAATATCAGTGATAAATCATATCAATAGCATAGAGTCCCTGATATCATTGACAGGAAGGGCACCTCACCTTGACAGCATTCTACCCCAGAATCCATCATCCAGTCTAATCATGACAAAGTATCCATAAGCCCAAATTGAGAGACTTGTACAAAATACTTTCAAAAGGTCAAGGTCATAAAAAAGAGGGAAGACTGAGAAACTGTCACAGATTACAGGAAACGTGATGAAATGCAAAGTCGTCTCCTAGACTGGATCCTGGAACAGAAAAAGGACATCAGTGGAAAAAACAGTGAAATCGAAATAAAATCTATAATTTCATTATTAGCACTACAGCCGGGTTAATTTCTTAGTTTTTACAAATATACATGGTAATGCAAGATGTTAACATTAAGGAGAAACTGGATAACAGGTATGCTGGAACTTCCTATATTATTTTTGCAACTTTTCAATAAATCTAAAATTATTCCAAAGTAAAGTTTATTAATATAGTGATATTAGTTAAAATGTTTAGAGTAAAATGTACTATAGGGTGACTCTGAGACTCCATATTAACTCATTCAAATAAGACATGTGCCAATAATACAAGAAATTTTTATGTATGTTTAATAAAACAAGCAATTTAGAACTCTATGGATGTTCCCAATAGAAAAATGAATATAAATGATAATTCATAACTTTAAACCACTATTTCAGTCATTCATTGTTTTGTGGAATTATAAAATAAGAAAACGTTCCTGTTTTCCATAAAAGAAGATTCTCCAAATATAAGATATCTGTAAGTTACTTGGACTTTCACTACCTATAACCTCAGTCCCAAACAATAAAGGAGAGGATGGAGGGAGGAAAGCAAGAGTCAGTGATCTTGTGGGGAGTTGTGTCTTCCTGAGAGTGAAATAGAGACGGCACTCGGAGAGACCCTTGTGGAACCTGGGATTTCCCATGACAAGGAGAGGTGAGCAGTCAGATGAGCACTGTGGCAGTGAATCTAGCCATCTGCCTCCCCCACACCTGTCTGAGCAGCAGAGAAGAAAACTGGAGCAACATGGCAGAATGGATATGGGAGCAGAAAGAGGCACAGCTTGTACTTCCGTCAACCATGAGGCAAAGAAGAGTGAACATCCCATGTGTCAAGTGGATGTCACAGAAAATGGGTGGAGCAATGACAATGCCATGTTCTCCATAGAGTTTTTTCTTCCTGGGCACATAAGAGAACTACATTCCCCAGCCTTCCTTGAAGTTAGTTAAGACCATATAACTAAGTTCTCCCAATAGGAATGCTGAGTGGAAGCAACTTTCAACTTCCAGCTTCCAGTTACAGTTAAGCAAGTGTGAAGTGAGACGACCCTATGAATGTGCTAAACATCAGTGACCTGGACACTTTAAACAGGTGGATGCATGTCGTGTTAATTATACCTTGATAAAGCTGTTACCAAAAAACAAAAGAGTGGGTGTGAGCCTCCAAGCTCTGTCTCCCCTGAATTCAAAGTTGGGGGTGATGAACTACCAGATGATGGGCTGCAATAAAAGCAACCAGGGCACCGGGCATGGTAACACCTGCCTGTAATCCCAGTACCTGGGAGGCTGAGACAGGAGGATTGCAGGTTCAAGAATAGCCTCAGCAACTTAGAGAGACCATATTTCAAAATAACAGATAAAAGGGCTGGGGGTGTAGCTCAGAGGTAGAATGTACCTGTGTTCAATCCCCAGTACCACAAAAAAAAAAAAAAAAAGCAACTGGAGCTTTGATTCACTACTAGAAGAAAGCTGCATGGTTAGCCACCGGTGCCACATTCAACTGTGAATGAATGTGGGTAGCCACTGGATTTTATTTCTTATCATACAATAGTTTGACCCATCCCAATTAACACTGAGTCATCTTGTGCTTTCTTGGGTCCTACCCAAACTGGATGCCCATAAATACCATGTACACTTGTATCTTAACCATCCTCTTCCCTGCCCCAACCTCAAAAGATTGAAAGAACAGACCCTGTTGTACTCCTTCCCGCCATTCCCTCAAGCCCCAACTCTCAACAGAGTAAGAAAGAGAGGGAAGTTTTTCATCCAATATGAAACTGGAGTTTCAAAATTGAAAGTGGCCTGAAAACCATGGAATCTGACCAAGGTCTTAGAGTTTAACAAAGCATAATTACAAAATGGTGATTAAAATTAATGAAACCATTTCTTCAGTAACTCTTCAATAAACCAATTTCCCTTAGCATCACAATTCTCTTTGTTTCGTCCTGTATCTTGGCTCTTCATGGTTCTTTCTTTAAGACATTATAAATTTATTGCCAACAAAGAGCACAGTTGCCAAGTCCCTAGACTCTCATGCATAATACTACATATTAAGTATTTGGGATTTTTTTAAAAACCCCTTTCTCCTTAGCTTTCAATAATAAGGGTTTTGTTTGTTTTACCTAATACTTTCCCATTCACTCTTGGATAGACAATGTTTAAATATGTTTAAGTAACTTAATCTTACCTATGAACATTATTTAAATTGGTTCATAATTAAGACTTAAGTGAACAGTAGAGGATACTTCTTTCAAAGAAATCAGTACATCACTGTTTCACCTAAAGCTTTCAAATACCATGTACACATATACTTGGCAATTGCTAAACTCTGGAACCTGAGAGTTCATGGGTATTCCCCACAGCAATGGTCAAAGTACGTGGTCCTCCACTGGACACCCAGAAAGCTGCCCTCCTCCTAGTGGAAGGGCCATGTTTGTGGACAGAAACATACATGGAAGCCCTCACTAGCTTGTCCACCCAAGGCACAGATCTGAGGCCCTAGAAGTCAGTAACTATAAAACTAGACTGAGACATGCAAAGCTGACTCTCAGCGTTGCATACACATCTGTTTAAAATTCAAACAGCTTGTGCAAACCATGGGTTGGTATTCAAATAAAACTTTTAAAGGGACTGTATTCATTTAAAAAGGAAATGAAAATATGTGCCTATGTCTTTGGGTTCTGCATTTCCTAGGGGGAGTTGATAGGCCTTCTAGGATTTAGATGGCTGTAAGTCTAGCAGACTGAGCAAGATGTGGGAGCAGAAATAAATTGGCTTATAAGTCACCAGCATCTCGGGGCCTCTATACACCATACAAGGGGCCAGCGCTGCAAACCCATGGCAGTTTTGCACACCTCATGCAAGTTGGCAACACAAGCTTTGGGAACCCAAGGGTAGCCTGGGGGCAACTGAGCCACCAGGAACACAATTCGGCTCTGAATGGTACTCGGGGGCAATGCAAATATTTAACAGGTAAATCTAGAGGATTCTCAATCCCAGTTAAGGAAGGACCACCACAGCTGGAATGAACCAGCTGCCTAGCTGGCTCAGTCAATCCTCATTCAGGTGGCACTGCAGAGGGCGTCACAGCTTTTACAGCACTTCCCTCTGCCTTAACTTACTGAGCTTCATGATCATGCTGTAACAAATGATCCTGCTCATTTTCTAGCACAGCAAACATCATCAAGAGGTCCAATGATTTGTCAACATTATAAAGTCAGGATGGAGCAAAAGTACCAACCTGAATTCAAGTGTTTTGACTCCAGGTCAAGGATTCATCCCCCTTGACCAGAGCTCTTACACATTACGGGTAGCACATTCAGGTGACAGCACAGGTTCAGAGGTATCTCATAATGTCACTGTAGAGGAACTTGTCTCTTTGGAATGGACGTCAAAAGGTGGAAAGCAGCATGTGAGTCTTCCTCCACGGGGAGAAAATTTAGGTTCCAAGAAACAGCACACACCTCACCTGTATGTTAGCTACCAACAAAGTGCCCAAGTCAGTTAGCTATTTTGTCTTACTACTCCTAATTTACTTTGTCTATCTAGTCTTAATATACATAGGACACCAGTTTTCAAAAAAGTGGGAAGAGAGAGATCCATAAGTATAAATGAAGGATGAGAATGCTTCTGATTGATGAAGGTGATTTAACATGTCTGGGCTTCTACTTCTTCACTCATAAAATGAAGGAACTGGATTAGCTTTTAACACTATTGAAACAAAGTTTTCCAGAGTCATTTCTTAAAGCAGCATCTCAGGCAGAATATAAACATGTAAAGCAAAGTGTCTTTGGTAGGGGGTGGATGGGTGTGCCTGAAGGCCAGCCCGCTCTTCCTCTTCTGTCACGACCTGGAGTCCGTGTGGGGGCTCCATCAGTGATCATCCATGGGTAGATGATCTTGAGGTCTCTTCTAGCTTTGCTGTAGCACTTCCAGTTGGGTATATGTCCCAAAGCTGCAGTGTCTGACGCAGTAGCCTCCAGACCCAATTGGCTAATGAGCACCAAAATGTGGCTGGCCCAGACAGACACACGTGTCAGAGATGTAAACTACATTCTGGTTTTGAAGACTTATCAAGGGGTAAAAAAGAATAGTAAACATCACATTAACATGTTATTTTGATTACATGATGAAATGATAATATTTTAGATGTATAAGATTCAGTAAGATATATTAAACAATTCTACCTGTTTTGTTTTCTTTACTTCTTTGTTTGTTTGTTTGTTTGTTTTATGGTAATAGGGACAGAGCCCAGGGACATAATATCTCCAAGCTACACCCCCAGCCCTTTTTATTTTTTATTTTGAAACAGGGTCTCGCTAGATTACTGAGGCTAATCTCGAACCTGCAATTCTCCTAGCTCAACCTTCCAAGTACTGGGATGACAGGCATGCACCACCATGCCTGGCTCACCTGTTTCTTTTTACTTTTTTTTTAACATGACCACTAGAAAACCTAAAATCATTTACACAGATAACCTATTTTTTTTTTGAGGTACTGGGGATTGAACCCAGGGGCGTTCTACCTCCGCGCTACACCCCCGGCCCTATTTTTTTATACTTTATTTTGAAACCGGGTCTCACGAAGTTGCGGAGGGCCTCACTAGGTAGAGAGAGAGAGAAAGCCAGGGAGAGAGAGAGAGAGACAGGGAGAGAGAGAGAGAGACAGGGAGCGAGAGAGAGAGAGAGAGAGAAAGAGAGAGAGCTGAGGCTGGCCGCGAACCCAGATCCTCCGGTCTCCGCCTCCCAAAGTACTGGGATTACAAGCGTGCGCCACCACGCCCGGCCCTTGATCGTTCTTTGGGGTCAGAAAGGTTTGGGTCCAAGGTCTAATCTGTACTTACTAGCTTTCGTTTTGATAGGTTATTTGAACTCTTTTTAAACTAATTCTCCTGATCTGTAAAAAGAGGGGCATTACTGGTGGGATGGTCATGAGGCAGCTAACAGCCAGCTGGTAGGTACTACTACAGCGTTACCATTGGAAAACTGTCAAACTTCTTCCATAGGAAATGCCAGAGTCCGTGGGAGCTGGGCGTGATGGTGCATTCTTGTAATCGCAGTATGTGGAAGGCTGAGACAGGAGGATCGCAGGTTCCAGGCCAGCCTCAGCAACTTAGTGAGATCCTCAGTAACTGAGTGAAACCTTGTTTCAAAATAAAAAAGGGCTGGGGTGTAGCTCGGAGGTAGATGGCTCTTGGGTTCAATCTCCAGTATCACCAAAAAAAAACCAACAACAACAACAACAAAGTCCATGGGGAAATGTCCCGAGTCCCCACGTAGACCTCCCTACAATTCAGCACCAGCACGGAAGGATGAACTTGCAGGACAGCAAGCTGGGTTCTGCTTGCCCTGTGTTTTTGTTATACTGTAGTTCAAGAATTTGAACACCACCAATCACAAGATCTTGCCTGCAAAATGCCCGACACTCTGTAAACATTGTATGTTCTCAATCAATGTTGGCTACTGTGAAAAGTTCAGAGAAGGCTCTTGAACTAACAAAGGTGTTTGACAAGAGGAGGTAAAAAGAAGAGAGTGTGGCGTGGGCAGGAGTGTGGGAGAGAGCCATGGGCTGGGACCGTGAAATACACAGTGCGGTAGGGGATGATGGACCCAGACTGCAGAAGGCCTAGAAATTGGTCTAGGTTTGATGGAGCAGGAAATGGCACCTCGCTCTTGGACTCCCACATGGCATGCTGCAAAGCTTCTCCTTAACTTTACCACCATGACATACTCTATACGTGTGTGTACACCTTCCACTGAACTGTGAACTCCCTGACAGCCAGGAAGGGGCTCTGCTCATCACATGAACTGGGAGCCAGCTCTCTCTGGAGCTGGAGGACCTGATACCCACCGCCCCAAACACCTAGGTCTGTGTTCATCCTTGGATCCCTATGAACACCCTCTAACTGAGCAGCTGCCTCCTACTGGCAGGCCCTAACTGCTAACTATTGCCTCCTATAATCAGTACCCATGTTTCAGACCCAATGCTTATCCTTCAAATACCCCTTGCTCATTTTCCTTTCATGCCAAGGGATGGAATTTCTATGGATCCCTACTTACCTGGCCTCTGCCAACCACTCCCAGAATCCAAAACCTGCCCCACTACATCTCTATCACCTGATCTCTTCTTGGTCCATCCTCCTACAGTCAAGATTTCTATACCTGCTCTCCTCCCTCATCTTGTTTTCAGTCCCAATCTAAATCACACACAAAACTAAGCCTTAGTTGTCTAAAACCTCAGCTTCAAGCAACCACTACCTTGCCCAGGACCTGCCTTTTCAAACCCATTATCACCCCAGGATTGATTCCGATATACTGAACCAATGGTTATCAAATTCCAACACAGACTCCTAAAAAAGAAATAATAGAGGGTCAAAAAATATTTCATTTCATTCACTCCCTCTAATTTAATTGCCTATGGTTATCACATCCCTCCACAAACTTAACATGTAATTTCTCAATGTTTTAGACAAGCCTGGGACTAGAATTGGTCAGCCAAAAATATTCTCGATTTCAATGTTGGTTAGACAAGATATTTTACTTGGTGTCCTGTTCTATCTGGCAATGTGCCACAGGCTGCGAAGTTACAGGTGGTTACTTCAAGGGATGGGCTTCAAACAGAAACTTAAAGATTATAAATGTGGATACAAGAGGCAAATAATCCAAAAGGATACAAGATTATTTCCATTTATAGCTGGACAACTGTACCAGAATAAATTCAGGAGTATTCTTGGTTTTAAGATATGTATACAGATGGGCTTCTCTCCATCAAGTCTCCTTTATAAGAACAACTATGTCTTTTCCAAACAGATGCCACTGGGGTGGAAACAACAGCTATGTGTTTTTCCTTTTCCTATCCCCAAAATATCATCCTCCTCCTCCTCCCAGAGTAATAATGAAAAGAACTTCAATTTTCTCTCATCAAATCCTCAAAGAGAAGGATTGTGACACACAAAGGCCAATTTACCTCTGAGCACATTAGTCAGTACTCTAAAATACATGCTTGTGGGGGGGGGAGAGAGAGCGAGAGAGAGAGAGAGACTGCTCAAATGAATCCATTGAGCAAAATGAAGAATTGAGAGACTAGGTTTAACAACTAGATGAGGGACAAAGGGCAGGAAACAGAAGCACAGCCCAGGGAACCGGGGTCCCTGGTGGAGTGCCAAGGGGCAGACATGGGAGAAGCTGCTCCAGAGAATTCTAGGGATGCCTAGGCTCACTGGGCCCCAAAAAGGGAGGTTTTCCTAAGACTTCTCATGTCATGTCACAAGAAAAAGAAGGCCTGGATCTCTCCAAAGACCCAGACTATCTAGTTATTGCACTGTGATAGGAGTTCCTTGAGCACAGGGAACTTCATGGCCTATCTTCCAAATATGTTCTATTTCTTAGAAATAAAACTCTTTAACTAGGACCTCTACTTTCTGACAAAACAGAGGATTAGATGTCTGGAGGAAATTTGCCAGGATAATACAACTAAGATTGCTGGACAAAATATAAAACCATGACTGAGCTGGCAGGAGAGAAAGAGAACCCCTCAGAGGCCAGGAACAACCAGGGACCGTGAATCCAGGGAAATGAGCTGGCAGCACAAGAGGAATTCCCCTGGAGGGGCATCTGCCACCCCTGGATGCCTAGACCGCAGACTGGAATGTGCTACATGGAGCACAGGGACAAAGCGTGGTGACCATGAGAGGAAAAGATTAGACTTCACCCCATCATCAGAGAACAGGAGGAACCGGGCCCGTCTCTGTTTGGGCTTTGGGGGAATGTGAATTCGACAACTCAAGAATCCTCACTTGTGCCGGTGTGGCATTAAACTAAATACCTAAGTGACCAAAACAATCAACAACTCCAACATTTCATTAAAAGTGGGCCCAGATGAGTAGTGCCACTCTTGAGTGGGAACTTGCTAAAATCAGATGCAAAAGCCCCTGCAGAAACCTCCCTCAAGACTGGATCTTAGGAAACCCCAATGACTATTTACTCACAACCAGAAATCACACAAGAAACAAAGAAACAAGCCAAAATTAGCAGGAAAAAAAAACAGAGCAGACTCAGTCCTGTAACAGCTCAAATTATTAGACTGTGGTTGTCGCATAGGTAAGTTTATGAAACATGCATAAATAAAGATGGTAAGAGTATGACTAAGCCACGTGTGGTGGTGCACACTTGTAATCCCAGTACTTGGGAGGCTGAGACAGGAGGATCACAGGTTCGAGGACAGCCTCAGCAATTTAGCAAGACACTCAGCAACCTAGTGAGACTCTGTTTCAAAAATAAAAAGTGAAATAGGACTGGGAGTACAGCTCAGACGTAGAATGCCCCTAGGTTCAATCCCTAGCACCACACACACACACACACACAAAAAAAAAAAAAAGTATGACTAAGTAATAAGATTATTGATACAGAACAGAAAGATCTAAAAAATAACCAAAGAGATATAAAAAATAAATGCCGTTTGAAGTGGATAACCAAAAGGATGATAGCAACTATCACAAATCTAACTAGAAAATTAGTAAGCTAGAAGAAATTTGCCTGAGTGCACACACAGTGAAAAGAAAGAAGAAATATGAGATTAAATGCTATAGAGACTAGAGAAGGTATAATAGTTGTCTAATCACTTCTACAAGGAAAAATTTTGAAAACATCCACATTCCAAGAAAAAAAAAAGCCTGAGAATTTTCCAAAAGCACAAAACATATGAATTCTCACCTCAGAATCCCAATAAATCCCAAGCAAGATAATTTTTTTAAACCACACAGAAAAGAGAGCGCATTTTATGGGGGCGAGAATTAAGACCATCGACTGATTTACCATCAAGGGAAAAGCAAGGAAAGCAAGCTGATAGGGATGCCAGAAGATAGGAGAAGACTGGCTTCAACATATTTGGGGTCGGGGGAGGGGGCTGTCCAGCTGCAACTGTACACCCAGAAAAATTCAATGAAATAAAGACAAGACCCTCACCACAGGAATTTCTAAAACAAGCACTTTAAGACAAATTGCCCCAGAGAGAATGTCTAAAATGCAAGTGGGAATGGTGAACAAAGAAAATGCTAAATACGTGGGGAAATCTAAGTAAGCACTGGCTATATAAAGCCATGAGAGAACGCCTACCTTGTAAGATCACATTTTTTTAAATTAAAGTGCTGAAAGATAATAGCATGGACCTCTAAGGGAGTGACCAGAGCCCAAGTGTCCTAAGTCCTATGTTGTTGGCTCCAAAGGTTAAAATACTGAATACTTTTAGCCCTTGTCAATTCAAATGTATGTATTAAAATTCCTAGGATAATCTCTATGAGAACAGAAAAACAATGAAGAGAGGGAAAAAATACGTAATCTGTAAGGATAACAAAAACAAGAAAAAAATCAATGTAAATTAAAAGTACAAAATGACAACAAAAATTAAACCCTCCTACATAGAAAATACCCAGATAGAGCCAGGCATGGTGGCGCACACCAGTAATTCCAGTACTTGGAGGCTGAGACAGAAAGATCACAGATTCAAGACCAGCCTCAGCAACTTAGTGAGACTCTGTTTCAAAACAAAAAATATAAAAAGGGTTGGGGGTGTAGCTCGGAGGTAAAATGCTTCTATGTTCAATCCCCAATACACGAAGGGAAGGGAAGAAGGGAAGGGAAGGGAAGGGAACCCAGATAGTTTTACAAGTGAGTTCTACTTAAATATGCAATATTATACACAACTGTTTGTTTGTTTGTTTGTTTGTTTGTTTGTTTGTTTGTTTTCTGGTATTGGGGATTGAACCCAGGGGGATTCTACCTCAGAGCTGCATCCCCAACCCTATTTTGAAACAGGGTCTTGGTAAGTTTCTGGGCCCTGACCTCAAATCTGTGATCCTCCTGTCTCAGCTTCCCAAGTACTAGGATTGCAGGTGTGTACAGCAGCACCTGTCTATACAATACCTTTTAAAGAAAGGAATGAGAAGAAACACTACCCAGTCCTCATTCTATTAGGCTACTATAGCCTTTATACCAAAATCATACCAAAACAGTGTGAGAAAGCAAATGCGTACACCAGTCTTACTCACGAATACAAAAGCAGACTGAATCCACTTAGAAGATAAAAAAAGACACCAGGGCCAAGTGAATTTTATTATAGGAATGCACAACTGTTCCAACATTAGCAAATCTTTTAATACAATTCACCACATTAAAGATAAAAGGAAACCATATGATCAAACCAACTGATACAATTGTCAAATTCAACATCTGTAAAAAATACTCTTCACAATCTAACAACACACAGTGGTTGCCTTAACTTGATAAAGACCTTTGCAGCTGGGCATGGTGGCGCATGCTTGTAATCCCAGTACTTGGGAGGCGGAGACCGGAGGATCCAGGTTCATGGCCAGCCTCAGCTACTTAGTGAGGCCCTCCACAACATAGTGAGACCCAGTTTCAAAATAAAGGATAAAAAATAGGGCCGGGGGTGTAGCTCAGAGGTAAAACACCCCTGGGTTCAATCCCCGGTACCGCAAAAAAAAAAAAAGACCTTTGCAAAAGGTGAGCAAATGTGAGACTCCTGATAAAAGGCTATCAGAAAACTCCATTTAAAGTAAAACGCCATGATACCATCACTACTTCTGTTTCACAGTGAACTAGAGACAACAACCAATGCAATAAGGCATGAAAATGACAGATACAGAGATGAGGGAAAAAATCACTCATCATACATGACATAATTCTCCACAGAATACCTAAAAGAATATGCAATGTACTCAAATGAATGAGTCTCGCAAAGTTTCAGTGTATGAAAACTTGCAGCCTCATCTCTCAAGAAAGCATGTTTGAAAATTAAATTGTAGATAAGATTCCATTACAATTGCACCCAGGAATATTAGGTCAATAAATTTCACAAGATCTTAATGAAGACATTATTAAAATGTATTGAGACACTAAAGGAGACCTAAATAGAGGGGCTTGTTACATTTATGGATAGGAAGAGTCAATATAAAAATATGCATATTTGTCTCAATACTACATATTGATTCAATGCAATGCCAATCAAAATTCCAACTGGATTTTCTTAAAAACAAAAAACCAGATGAGCTTATTGTACAATTCGAAGGAAATGCAGCTGAAAAATAGGGAGGGAGGATTTTCCTGCCAAGACTTATAATTATAGAATTTAAGGGAGCATGGTATCGACTAAAAGACAGAGAAAGACCAGGACAACAGGATAAAGAATTTAGAAACAGACTTACACATACTTAGTAATATGAGTACACAAATACTTAAGTTTTGGGGGCCTCTTGGGAGGTGGGTATTCAATAAATGATGCTAAGGCAAAAAGTTGGCCATGTGGAAAATAAAGTCACACCGTACTCAAAATCAATTCCAGGTGCATTAAAGCCAATGTGAAAGGAAAAGCTTTCAGAAGGAAGTATAGAAAAAAATCTTATAGTAATGAGATAAGGAAAGATTTCTTAAGCTATATAATTCATAAAGAAAACATGAGCCAGGCGTGGTGGTGCACGCTTGTAATCCTAGTACTTGGGAGGCTGAGACAGGAGGATTGCAGGTTCAAGGACAACCTCAGCAAGTAGTGAGACTCTCATCAACCTAGCAAGACCCTGTTTCAAGATAAAAATAAAATAGGGCTGGGGTTGCAGCTTGGAGGTAGAATGCCCCTGGGTTCAATCCCCAGTGCCACAAAAAAAAAGAAGGAAGAAAACATGTTCAATACACCCTAGATAGGAGGCTTTTAAACTGTTGACAAGACCTCACTATACATAAAAAGGGCATTTTACATGGCGGAATGTGCGTTTCTAAAACACAAGTTTCATAAAACACAACTAGCCCTTAATGTGAATGAAACATTTTTATATTTTTACTCCACTTTATAAGAACTTCTAAAAATAGACAACAGAAGTCGTCTACAAAAAATGTTCATCACAACACTGTTGTAATAGCAAAACACCAAAAACAACCCAAATAGATCATCATCAGAAAGAACAGTAAATTGTGGCATATTGATATAATGATACTATAACACGTGTAAATACATGAATCCCAACTATACGCATCAGGATAATAGGGCTGGGGATGTAGCTCAGAGATAGAACACCCCTGGGTTCAATCCCCAGGACCTCAAAAGGCAAGTTTCAGAATAATACAAGTATAATTATATTTAGTTAAAAAACAAACCTGGCTAACAAAATACTATAGCACAGTGTTCTGAAATACCTAAAAATATGGTGAAGCTGTAAAGAAAAGGAGATAATTGACACAAATTACTTTGAGGGAGAGAGAGAAAGGGATTAACAGGACTGGAAGGACCACATAGAAAGCCTCTAAGATAATGAAGGTTTCCTGTCCTCAAGGGGTGGGGATAAGAGCAAGAGTTTGAGGTTGTTTGTTTGTTTGTTTGTTTCTTTTACTATCCTTTAAACTATGTACATTAAAATTACATATACTTTTAAAAATAAGAAAAAATGCGGAGCTGAAACAGAAAAAAGTTGAACATCAAGAATCATGAACTAACGCCGGGCGTGGTGGCGCACGCTTGTAATCCCAGTACTTTGGGAGGCGGAGACCGGAGGATCCGGGTTTGGGGCCAGCCTCAGCGCTCTCTCTCTCTCTCCCTCTCTCTCTCTCTCACTCTCTCTCTTCTCTCTCTCTCTCTCTCTCTCTCTCTCTCTCTCTCTCTCTCTCTCTCC
>PVJS01048061.1:0-15192 GCA_004027185.1 Glis glis
GGGCAGGGGCGTGGCTGGGGCGGGGTGCTGGGGCTCCGCCCAGCTCCGCTGGGGCCTCGGGGTTCTTAACCCGCGCGCGGGGGCGCCGGGCCACTGAGCTCCGCGGAGCCAGCGAGTGGTCAGCGCGCAGCCGGCATGGCCCCCGCCGCGGCGTCGGGGGGCAGCTCCCTGCCCAGTGGCTTCTCGGTCTTCGCCACCTTCCCGGACTTGCTGTTCATCTTTGAGTTTGTGAGTGGCGCCGCTCGCGGGGGGCCAGGGGCGATGGGGGCTCCGCGCCGCAGCTTCCCGCCGATGCTTGGGAGCGGGGACAGGGCGAGGGGCCAGGCTCAGAGAGTCCCCTGCAACTCCTGGTGTTGTCCCTTCTAGGGCAATGACAGCGGGGGCGTCTCCAGGGCTCAGGTGCAAAACCCAAATGCGCACCCCAGGTCGGATGCTCGCGGGGCGCCCTGCAGCGTCCTTGTAACAGGTGCTCAGAGGAGGGGGTTCCGTTAAAAAAAATCAGCAAAAGAAACCTTAGTATTGCCAGCCGAGGTTTAGAGATTAGGACGAAGTGAATCCCAGATTAGTCTGTCCCGACCTCTTAAAGTTTGTGCACCTGAACGTATCTGCGACACATTTGATGGGGAAATGAGAAAGAGAGCCCATCGCTGGCGAGGCGCCTGGTTCTGCGCTGGGGCATGGGGAGAGGAGGGACAGGGGAGAGTGTCTCTTTGGCTGACCTTGAGCAGTAGGTGGCCCGCCGTTGGTCCCGCCTTGCCGTGGAGCCGCACTACTGCCCGTGGCTGAGGGAAAGACTTTCCTACTATGGGCTCCTGGCAAAGTGCTCACTGTCCCAAGTCTTGGGACCTTGCACAGTCTCAACACCCCAGAGCCACTGGTGCTTACCTGGAGAGATATGCTTTATTTATTCTGTGGGTGTGATCCCTCGCAACCCTGGGGACACTTTTTCCTGTGCTGGCCCACTCACCTCAGAAGCTGGGATGTAGGAAGGAAAGTGTGACGCCAGCTTCTTACTGTCGGGTTGGGGGGACCCAAAGAGAGGAGAGTGTGTCGTCAGAGACTTGGGGGAAGGAGCAAGGGGAAGCAGGGGTATCATGGAACTTGTGGTGAGAGCTGACTTGGACCAAAACCTGGGTGTATCCAGAGTGACTTAGAATTCTGGGGATAACCAGAATTATGGAGGCGACTTTAAGAAGAAATCTGGGAGCCGGGCATGATGGCACATGCCGGTGATCCCAGTACTTGGGAGTCTGAGACAGGAGGATGGCAGGTTCAAGGGCAGCCTCAGCTACTTAGCGAGAACCTGTTTCAAAATAAAAAATAAAATAGGACTAGGGGTGCAGCTCGGAGGTAAAATGCCCCTGGATCCAATCCCCAGCACCAAGAAAGAAAGAAAGAGAAAGGAAGAAAGGAAAGAAGGAAGAAAGAAAAGAAAGTGTATGCTGTCTTGGTTGTTTGGAGGTATAACAAAAATCATGAGAGAGTACAGTAGTTGGGCTTCACATGTTTTTGCACGCACACACACACACACACACACACACACACACACACTCAGGAGAGAGGAGCTCAGGTGAAGCAGGTGGCACAGGCCTGACTTACTTCCCAGAAGGCTCCCAGGGCTGTCTCTGCATGGGGGCCCAAGTGCCCCTGAGGGTAGGAACAGCCCAGCCAGGCAGGACGATCTAATCTGCAGGGGAGGGGACGGCAGGATCCCACCCAGGCCCCATCTGAGAGTTGGAGGTGTGGGAAACCACTGAACCATCTATTGGTGGAAACTTACTCCTCTTTGTGGCTGCAGTCATGGGGGGGTTCTAGAAGAAATAATTTCCCCTCATCCATAATACTTCCCTCTCTAAGCTGCCTTAGAAATTGTTTCTCTTCCACCTCAATGACTGTTCCCTCCTGCGTAGCCCCTACCACTTGTCACTTCCTCAGAGGCCCCGAACATCTCGGTCGTCACCTGTGAGTCTCTTCTGTCCTCTGTAGCTTGGGGGTGGACTCGTGGGGCACCTGGGAGAGCGGAAGAACAGAGACACCAGGTCTCCAGGGTTTCCTCAGAATAGATTGTACATAAGAAGTAAATGGCCGGGCGTGGTGGCGCACGCTTGTAATCCCAGTACTAGGGAGGCTGAGACCGGAGGGTCCGGGTTCGCAGCCAGCCTCAGCTACTTAGTGAGGCCCTCAGCAACTTAGTGAGACCCTGTTTCAAAATAAAGAATACAAAATAGGGCTGGGGGTGTAGCTCGGAGGTAGAATGCCCCTGGGTCCAATCCCTGGTACCACACACACACAAAAAAAGTGTCGTAAGAAGTAAATGTCCAGTGGAGGTAACTGGCCACACAGGGAGGGTGTCTTCGAGTTATGGAATATGACAGCTCCACAAAGAGACAAGCAACTCATTTAGAAATGGGCAGATGACTTGAGCAGTCATTTCTCCAAAGAAGACATACAACAGTGGACACATGAAAAAATGTTCAGCCGCCTGAATCGTCAGGGAAACAAACTCGAAGCCACAATGACATATCATTTCGCACCCATTAGTCTGACCATTGTTTTAAAAACAGGTCCAGCAGCAAAGCCTACAATGAAGCTTTAAAGACAAAACAAAAATGGGAAATCGCAAGCGTTGGCTATGGAGAAAACTGGAACTCTTGTGTCTTGCTGATGAAAATGTACAATGGTTCAGACACTGTGGAAAACAGATTGGTGTGTCCTCAAAGAAAAATGATCCAAGCCGGGTGTGGTGGCGCACGCTTGTAATCCCAGTACTTTGGGAGGCAGAGACCAGAGGATCCGGGTTCGCGGCCAGCCTCAGCTCTCTCTCTCTCTCGCTCTCTCTCTCTCTCTCTCTCTCTCTCTCTTTCTCTACTTAGTGAGGACCTCCGCAACCTCATGAGACCCAGTTTCAAAATAAAGTATAAAAAATAGGGCCGGGGGTGTAGCGCGGAGGTAGAACGCCCCTGGGTTCAATCCCCGGTACCGCAAAAAAAAAAAAAAGAAAGAAAGAAAAATTATCCTATGACCCAGCAGTTCCACGCCCAGATAGAACCACAGAATTCAAAGCAGGGACTCAAATAAGTGCATGGATGGGCAGAGCAACATGATTCACAATAACCAACAGGTAGAAACAGCCCAAAGGTCCATCAACAGGTGAATTGGATAAATAAAACGTGATATAGCCTGCAATGGAATGTTATTCAGCCAGGGAAAGGAATGAAGCACTGATCCCTGCGACAAAGCGATGAAACTTGAAAACTCTCTGCCACGCGAAAGGCAGACCAAAAGGGTCACGTCGTATGACTCCATTCACGTAAAATAGCCCCAATAAGTAAATCCATATGATGGAACAGAAACTGCTGGTTTACCAGGAACTGAAGGAAGGGAGGAGCTGGGAGCAGCTGCTGAGTGGACTTTTAGGGTGATGAAAATGTTTTGAAATTAGATAGGGGTGGTGGTAGCCCAATACCATGAATGTACCAAATGCCACTGGGCTGGGCAACTTGAAATGGTGTTATGATATGCGACTTTCATCTCGATTTAAAAAATATATTTTGAATGGCACAGAAATGTATATATAATCCTTTATCAGGGACCCACATAATTATTGTCCAACATTGTCAAAGCTTCATATTTTGCCTGATTTGTTCTTTAGTACTAAGGAAGTAGAGCTTTTTTGGGGGGGTACTGGGGATTGAACCCAGGGGAATTCTACCTCTGGGCTACACCCCCAGCCCTATTTTTTATTCTTTATTTTGAAACAGGGTCTCAGTAAGTTGCGGAGGGCCTCACTAAGTAGCTGAGGCTGGCCGCGAACCTGCAATCCTCCTGTCTCAGCATCCCAAGAACTGCGATTACAGGCATGTACCACCATACCCAGCTGAAATAAAGCTTTTAAGATAGCATCTAAGACTGCTGGATATCCCCTTCATCATTGTTGTTGTTGTTGTTATCATTATTATTATTATTGTCATTATTATTATTATTATTATTATTATTATGACTGGGGATCGAACCCAGGGGCATTCTACCTCCAAGCTATACTCCCAAGCCTTTTAAATTTTTTGTTTTGAAGCAGGGTCTTGCTAAGTTGCTGAGGGTCTTGCTAAGTTGCCAAGGCTGGCCTCGAAGCTTTGATCCTCCCATCTCAGCCTCCCCAGCACTGGGGTTACAGGTGTGCGCCACCACACCCAGCTACCCCCTCATCACTCGTAGTCTCCCTCCTTTCTTCATCGGGAGGAGATGGGTCCACTGAAAGCGATGCTTGTCACTCCCAAGCACACTTGAGACTTCCCCACACATGTCATTCTGAAGTTGGCATTGTTTTATGTTTTCACACTTAGGAAAGCAGTACCTGCTGCTCGCATCCTTGCGCAGCGTGCACCAGGGCATTGGAGGTTTGTACACGTGGGCCCTGTTGATCCCTCCTTCTGTGGATGGACGTTTGGGCTCTTTTTGTGTGTGTGTGGTACTGGGGATGGAACCCAGGAACATTCTACCTCTGAGCTACACCCCCAGCCCTATTTTTTATTCCTTATTTTAAAACAGGGTCTCACTAAGTTGCGGAGGGCCTCACTAAGTAGCTGAGGCTGGCCTCGAACCTGCCATCCTCCTGTCTCAGCCTCCCAAGTACTGGCATTACAAGCATGCGCCACCACGCCCGGCTGGCTCTTTCTGATTGGTTACTATTAGCCGCCGTCACGGGCAACGTGGCCAGGACCTTTCCTGTAACTGCTGCTGGGATTCTCTAGGAACCCAAGGAGGATTTAGCTGGCCGGTCATCTGTTTTCCCCTTGTTACCTGCCGCAGCCCCAAAGGGTTGTCTCGATTTACACGCCCCAGCAGCGATTTACCAGGAAGCTGATAACATTGAATTAAGCTTAGGACCTCCACCTACTCAGGCCCCTTCAAAGACTCTGACAGATTTTGTATTATTTTATAAAGAAGAAGCCCCCCCCCCAAGTATCTTAACAAAGCTTCATGCTAAACTTGCGCGTCTCTGCCTCCGGGCCAGCCGCGGATGAAAGTCTCCATTGTTCGCCCTTGCCCGCTCGCCTGCGCCGGCTTTTGTCATCTTCGCTCACCCGATGGGTGTGAAGTACTTGGTTATTTTTTAATTCTGTGGCGCATCCAGTAGGCGATGAGTCATGGTTCGGTTTCCCAAGCCTGACCTCTCAGTCGCCTGGGAGGTGCAGGTGACCCAGGCCAGCAAGGTGGAGCCCTCCTCTCCCAGGCGGGTGGTGGCAACCTCACCCTGCTCCGTGGCCCATCCCAGAGCTCCGGACTCTGAGGTTAATGGGTCCTCATGGGAGGTGGACAGCAGGCCCAGCTAACCAGTGTGTCCCGCCTTTCTGAGCCCCCTAGAGCCACAGGCGGTGGGGTCACTGTGTCCCCCTATGAGCCCAGGAACTGAGATGGCCAGTGCTCCCCCATCCCCCAACAGCTCAACCCAGGGCTTTGTTTCTGGCCTCTTCCCCTGCAGAAAAATAAAGCCCCCACCCAAACCGGGCACGATGGCACGTGCTTGTAATCCCAGTACTTGGGAGGCTGAGACAGGAGGATGGCAGGTTCGAGGACAGCCTCACCAACTTAGTGAGGCCCTCAGCAACTTAGCGAAGCCCTATTTCAAAATAAAAAAAATAACTGCCAGGCGTGGTGACGCATGCTTGTAATCTCAGTACTTGGGAGGCTGAGACAGGAGGATGGCAGGTTCGAGGCCAGCCTCAGCAAGTAGTAAGACTCTCATCAACCTAGTGAGACCCTGTTTCAAAATAAAAAATGAAATGGGGCTGGGGGTGTAGCTCAGAGGTAGAATGTCCCTGGGTTCAATCTCCACCAAAAAAAAGAACAAAAAGCCCCCACCCAGTGAGAGACTTCTCCTTTGCAGCCACAAGCTCGGTTTCCTCCTCCTCCTTCCTCTCCCTTCTAAGCGAGAGGCTTTGTGACCCTCGTGCCCGGAAAGGGAAGTTAGCATGGAACCTTTAGGTCCCAGCTGTGGCCAAAGCCCCAGGTTTTCCCCCAAAGTGCCAGGAGAGATTGCCAGGCCTCCAGGACCTGTGAAGGAAGTGCCGGGGACAAGGCCAAGGTCACCGGCCCAACTCCCTCCTCCCCAGGCGGCCAGATGGCAGAGAGAGAATGGTGGGCTGAGGCTGGCCTCGAACCTGTGAGCCAGAACTCTCTCTTACACTAGAAAGGGTCCAGAGCAGACAGCTCTGCCCACCTGTCGGCCCTGGGCAGGTTTTGGGTCCCTTCTTTCCCCTCAGAGAATAAAAGGACAGCTCAGAGCCACTGGAAGCTCACCACCGCCCTTGTCAAAAACACAGCTTGCAGGGTCCTGGTCACTAGGTCTGAGGAACCGCATAGAAGCACCCCAGGCCCGTCCACTCAGGGGGAGTGACCACCCACGCCCGGCCAGCCCCTCGGTCTTCTGCTGAGGGGACCCAATAATGGGGCAGTGCTCAGTGCGAGGCTAGGGTAAGGAGAAGGCACTGGCTGTTCTCCATTGCAGGAGAAATTTCTCTGCAGCCCCAGCCGGGAACCTCCCTTCCAGTCTCCAGGGAGTGGGGCTGGCCCTACTTGTCCAGGGCAGGACAGTGGCTAAGTTGACCTTCCCTGGCTGTGTCCACTGGCTCCCAGCAGGTGTCCTTCGTCTTGGGCTATGGGCCCCTCTCTGGGGCTGCTGAGAGAGGGGTGCTGCCCGGGGACCTCTCCTCTCAAGCCCCTCTGAAGAGCAGTCGTAGCCAGAGGTCTGGGGGCAGGTGGGGGGGGGGGCATGTTCTTGGCTTTGAGAACTGACTTTTCCGGTTTTTCAAGGCCCAGAAGTCTGCTTTGATCAGGAGTCAGTGACTTTGAGCCATTCTCTGGAAACTAGAGGTGACACCTCCTTCCCCACCCCCAGCCCCTGGGGACTGTCACACATATGTCCTCACAGCCAAGATGAATTTTAAGAGATGGACTTGAAGCTTTTCCTACATGGTGGGGGAATGCCAGGAGGGGCCAAGTCCCCCTTCCTGTTGTGGCTTTTAGGAGAGAGCTGGGGGGGGGGTGCTGCTGCCAGGGTGCGAGCCCAGGTCTCAGGTTGGCTGGGAACAGAGGGTGACCATCTGCACCTACACCCAGGGGAGCGGGAGAGGGCCCCACGCTTCCGCCCAGGCCAGCTCTGCACGGGCTTAGAACCGCTGGGTTTTGCCGTGGGCAGGACGCATTCCTTGAGAAGCAGGGCTGGGGTGGGAATTGGGCTGGATAGAAGCCGGGGCCAGCGCCACGCCCCCAGCTTGCCAGCACAAGGGTCTGGGTAGTTCCCACCCCTGACGCAAGCCAATCCGGGGCATCTTCCTGGGCCCTCAAGTGTCAGTCGCTGCACATGGCACAGTCCCCTGGGGCAGGTGCTGGTAGGATACCCAGCAGGTATTCCCTTCTGGTGCCAGTGGACAGAAGGAGTGTGGTAGTGCCTGACCCCTTCTCATGTGTGTGTGTGTGTGTGTGTGTGTGTGTGTGTGTGTGTGTGTGTTACTGGGGATTGAACCCGGGGGGCATTCTACCCCTCCCCCCGAGCTACACCCCAGCCCTATTTCATTTTTATTTTTATTTATTTTATTTTATTATTTTTTTGCGGTACTGGGGATTGAACCAAGGGGCTAGATATTCTACCTCCGAGCTACACCCCCAGCCCTATTTTTTATTCTTTATTTTGAAGCAGGGTCTCACTAAGTTGCAGAGGGCCTCACTAAGTAGCTGAGGCTGGCCGCGAACCTGCAATCCTCCTGTCTCAGCCTCCCAAGTACTGGGATTACAAGCGTGTGCCACCACGCCCAGCTTTATTTTTATTTGGAAACAGGGTCTTGCTAGGTTGATGTGAGACTCATCCCTTGCTGAGGCTGTCCTTGAACCTGCGATCCTCCTGTCTCAGCTGCTCCAGTACTGGGATTCCAGGCATGCACCACCACACCACCCGGCTTGGGTTTTAGATAGTTCCCAGGAGAGGGGAGCACGGGCAGATCCCCGGTGATTTTTAAACCATGGCAGTTCCCCATTGCCTTCTACGTTCCAATGGAAAAATCTAGTCCCCAGTTAGCTCCTGGCTGGGCACCAACAGCATAATTATTTCCCAGGGTCATAAAGGCACCGGCTTCCACCTCCACCACTCGGGCCTTGGCCTCTTAGCTACTGCCTCCTCCTACGTATCTCATGTTCAGGGGCAAAGCAACCCCAGCATGGAATCGTTTGAATGCACCCAGGTCCCGGGCCCGAGAGAAATATGAAGGAAATTAAAGGAAAGGCTGTCATGAAGCATGACAGACGCACAGGCGTAGACAGAGGACAGCCCAGGGTGACACGGCCAGTCCTAGCCGCATGGAAATTCCCGGATGGAGTCGAGGCCCCTCGAGGGGTCAGGGGACAGGCTGTAAGGGGGGGGGGCCCGGACAGGACAGAAGATGACAATTTTGGCCTGCTAGTTGGGTGGGAACAGGAACTCAGGCCCTGGCCTGCAGGAGAGAGGTGGCCTTCATTTCTTGTCTTTTGCTTGTCTGGGGGCCATACACGTAAACAACCTTGCTAGTGTTTTCTTCTGAAGGCACAGAGTTTATGGAGACGCATTGTTCCAGGGAGGGTGGGGCAGGCAGAAGCCGCTGGAGTCCCCTCCTCTGACCCCCTTCCTGTCAGGCTCTGAGCAGGTGGGACCAGGGACTCTCCTCTCTCCTAAGCGCTGATATTCTCACGGCCATATCCAAAGCCGACCCCAGTCATGGGGGCAATTTTGTGGTAAACTGTTGGGGGGACCCACCCATGGCCCCCCAACCCAGACCTGGACTCTGAAGCCAGCTTGAGGTGTTCAGAAGCTGTGGGGATGTGGGCAGGCAGCAGGCCTCTGTTTGTGCACCAATTGATTGGGGCTGTAGTAGCACCGGCCTCCGGCATTGCTATGAGGATTGTATAACAGTCACGCTTTACCCGGGACCGGGAGGCATTCTGAGAAATGTATTGGTGGGCAATTTTGTCCTTGTAGAACATCATAGAATGTACTTACACAAACTAAGCTGGCTACAACATCACCAGGTGACATGATCTTATGGGACCATTGATATACATGTGGTGCATAATGTGTGCACAAAATACTTAAAACAACACACTACACATAGCTACCGCTCCGTGGCTCTTAAGTACAGCTATTATTGTTATTGTTGTTGTTGCTGTGCTGGGGATCGGAGCCGGGGCACCTACACCTCAGCTACACCTCCAGCCCTTTTTATTTTTTTTCTTTTGAAACAAGGTCTCGCTAAGTTGTTGAGGCTGGCCTCGAATCTGCGATCCTCCTGTTTGAGCCTCCCAAGTACTGGGACTACAGGCGTGTACCGCCTTGCCCAGCTAAGAACAACTATTCTTAACTAACAATTGGAACACCTGCTCAGGGGTCAACTGGTCCACCTGTGTCCGTAAAGGGTAGCAGCTGGAGGGGTCTGCCCGCCCCTCACCACCTTCTGCCTCAGTTGCCCTTCTGTGCCATTCTTGGGGCCGAGTGTGCGAGCCAGGGTGGGTGTGAGATTTGGGGTTGGGTTGGGGATGTTGAGGGCATGGGACTTGTTCTTCCAGTCGCTGTGGCGACAGCCCCATCCTGCCTTCCCCCTGGGGACACCGGAGCTTCCTGAGCTGCCTTCTGTGCCCGCTCAGCCAGACTGGGGCCAGGAAGGGTGGGGAAAGCTCTGTGAACTCTAAGTATGAGAGAGATTGCTGGCATCTGCCCACAGGCATAGGAACCAGTCACGGTGACAATGTACCCACGGGTGTGCAAGGCCATCGGTTCAGGGAGGGGCAGCCTCTGGCACAAAAGTACACCGTCGCCTTCCCCAGCCTGCATCCCGTGCTCCAGCTGCGTGCAGACAGGGCGGGCACAGTTAGAAACCGCCCAGCTTGGGGGACTCAGGACTCTCCCTAAAACCAGCGCTAGAGCCCACTGGCGTCCACTGCAGTGGGGGAGGGCGGGAACGTCCTCTGCTGGCGGTGGCCCTTCAGACCTGTGCTTCCTGTCACCTCCGCCTGGAACGCACCCCGCAGCACCCTTTCCTGGCACTTGGCAAACGTTGTGCAGTCCCTCACCTGCAGGTCTTGGCTTATGGTCTGTCTCCTGGCGACACCCTGGGTGTCCCTGCGTCCCTGCTCTGAAGCGTTCATTCTCAGCCAGCAGCAGCGGGACAGCCCGCCCACCTGGGTAACATTTATGGGTCACAAGATGAGGACTTGACTTGGACCGTCCATGGCTGCTGGCCCCAAGAGGAAGCCCCGGGCGGGCAGGCGCTCCTCCTCCTCACCGTTGGCAGGTGTTCACCTGCTCACCCCGGTGCTAACCAACCCCCCCCCCCACCATGACTCCTGTCAATACCTTTTGTCTCTCACCTCGAGGCCACTCCCTTCTGGTCTGGTGTTTCCGCGGATTTTGTCTTTTACAGGTGGCTTACCTGGTATTTTTCACGGAAACTCCTTGTTTCTGTTTATCTTGTTGGGCATAGGTGTGGTTGGCCAAAGTTTCCATCCGAATGAGACCCGCTCACTCAGGAAGGAGTGACTGTCCTGTAGCACGCTGGCCTGGCCCGGGAGGGAGGGAGGTGGCTGTTAAGCAGACAGTGCCGTGTCTGTTGGAGGCCAGTGCTATGGGACAGAGGCTGCCCTGGGGCTGGAGGGCGGTGGGACTGTGGGCCTGAACAGGGGCTTTGCCCAGTCCATAGGCACCCCGTTAATATCAACGACAGTCCTGAACTCAGCCCGTCTCTTGGAATTCAACACTCTACCACCACTCTTTTTTCTGGGGAGGGGGATACTAGGGATTGAATCCGGGGGCATTCTACCTCCAAGCTACATGCCCAGCCTTATTTATTTATTATTATTTATTATTATTATTTATTTATTCTTATTTTATTTTTATTTTTTGACCTCCAAACGACAACCCTAGTCCTTTTTATTTTTTGTTTTGAAACAGGGTCTCCCTAGGTTTTTATTTTTTATTTGTGGTGTGTGTGTGTGTGTGTGTGTGTGTTACTGGGGATTGAACCCAGGGGCATTCTACCTCTGAGCTACACCCCAACCCTATTTAATTTTTACTTTGAAACAGTAAGGTTTCTAGGTTGCTGAGAGTCTCACTACTTGCTGAGGCTGGCCTTGAACCTGCGATCCTCCTGTCTCAGCCTCCCAAGTACTGGGATTACAAGCGTGCGCCTCCACACCTGGCTTAGATGTCTGTTTAATGCAATAATGAATGAGTGAGCGGGTGAAGGAACCCAGCCCTCTGGCTGCTCAGGTGTCTCTCATACCTGGAAGGTGGGGCTAGAGATCTAGAGAAACTGGCTCTGTTTGCTTCCTGCCTTCTCAGCCTCACTTCTGGGACTGGAAAAGGCCCCAGCCTCCCTCCTGACCCAGTGTCAGTGGGCCGAGCCAGGGGTCTGGGAAGCACCTGCGTTTGGGGGTCTCCGTGTTTCTCTGACTCCCTGTCTGTGAGCGCTCTTTCTCCCCTGACCTGGTGCTCTGCGTCCTGGCCACCTCACCCTGGCGTCAGAAACACATCCTGAACCTGCCTCTGCACACAAGGACATACCCACGCACACAGGTGCACAAGCACACACATACATGTATAAACACACGCACACGGACATGCAGACACACATACTTGCACAAATGTATACACATAAACACCTGTGCATGCACACACAGAGTAGAAAAATGGCCCCTAACTCACAGAATGATTAGTGTGTGTGTGTGTGTGTGTGTGTGTGTGTGTGTGTGTGTGTTCTTGGGGATTGAACCCAGGGACATTCTACCTCTGAGCTACACCCCAGCCCTATTTTACTTTTTAGTTTGAAACAGGGTCTCACTGAGTTGCAGAGGGCCTCACTAAAGTTGCTGAGGCTGGCTGCAATCCTGAACCTGAGATCCTCCTATCTCAGACTCCCAAGTACTGGGATTACAGGCGTGCACCACCACGCCTGGCTAGTATACAGGGTCTCACTAGGTTGCTGAGAATCTCGCTAAGTTGCTGAGGCCGTCCTTGAACCTGTGATCCTCCTGTCTCAGCCTCCTGAGTGCTGGGATTACAGGCATGCGCCACCACGCCTAGCTTAATTTTTATTTTGAAACAGTCTAAATTGCTGAGACTGACCTCAAACCTGGGATCCTCCTGACTCAGTCTCCTGAGATACTGGGATTACAGATGTGCGCCAGCCAGAATGATTAATTTTTTAGCCAATCCACCGTTAGAGCTGGCAATCCACCGTTAGTGCTAACCTCTCCCGGAGTACACAACAATTACGCTGGTTGAGTCACCTTCACGAAACGTCCCCCTTGACTGCTGCAGAGTTGAGAGTGCTTTGCCTTGCGACCTCGGGAGAGCACCGTCCCTCAGCTGAAGCCCCCTTTCTGTTGCCCTCTTGGGGAGAAGAGTTTTGCATGTGCCCAGCGTGGCAGGACTGCTCAGTACCCGGACCAAGTTCTATGGCCGGTTCCCTTTACTTCTCAAGACTTCAAGGCATAAACTCCTGGTCACGTTTGCCTTCAGGGGAGCTGCTGGGAGTTCCCATGCTGGGCTCTGAAGTTCCAGCATGTTCTACTGGTGGCGCTTCGGTGGTAGAGACCCAGACAGGGTACAACAAGCCCCAGGAAGCATCCAGAGACTTCGAGCAGGTCCTCAGCATTGACCTAGCTCACCAGAGCCCTGCAGAGGAAGCGCTGGGGATTGTGGATGAAGAGCTCTTTCAGCCACGCATGCAATGGAAGCTTCAGATGAATCTCGAGAATGTGCTGGAACATTCCTTTTCCCCCTTTAGAACTGAGGCTCATTGTTAGAAAGAAGCTTTCTCACATCTTTATGCCCCTTGTGTTTCCTTCTGCAAAAGCAAATGCATTTTTTTTTCAACTTTCAGTTTCTGGGAGATTGTGTATTTTTCTTTTTGATGTTTTGAGGTGGGTTTTTTTTTATTTTTTTATTTTTTTTTGGTACTGAGGATCGAATCTAGGGTCATTTACCTCTGTGCTAGACCCCAGCCCCTTTTTATTTTTTATTTTGAAACTGGCTCTCACTAAGTTGCTGAGGGTCTTGCTAAGTTGCTGAGGGTCTTGCTAAGTTGCTGAGGCTGGCCTCAAACCTGCGATCCTCCTGTCTCAGCCTCCCTACTGGGATTAGAGGCATGCACCACCATGCCTGGCTCTTTTTTCTTTTTTTCTTTTGAAACTGGTCTCACTAAGTTGCTGAGGGTCTCACTAAGTTGTTGGGGACTGCTCTCAAACCTTCAGTCCTCCCGTCTCAGCTTCCCAAGTACTGGGTTTATGGGTGTGCACCACCATGCCTGGCTGAGGTGATTTTTAAATTCTGGCTCTCAGCAAGTTTGGAGCATAGTTGTGCAGATTTGGAGCATAGATCTCTGGGATTTTCACCTGGTTCCAGGTGAGACTCTGCCTCATCCTGCGACAATCGTTACAACAAGCACTTAGAGCTCAGAGCACTCACTTGTGCCAGCTGCTCTACAGATATAAACCCATTCACAACTGTCGTTATCGCTGTTTTTCAGATAAGGGTACAGAGAGGTTGAGAGACTTGCCCAGGGATGACAGGTCACCAGGCTGGTATGTGGCGGAGCTGGGATTCAAACTCCTTAACCCTGCTCTAAAGTCTACACCCTTTCCCACTGTAGCCTGCCTACCGTGGGTTAATTCTGAAAGAAAAGTTAGAATCTTCTTGGGGTTCACTTAAAGAGCTCCCCTGAAAAGGGAATTCTTTTCACAAAGATCATTTGGTGGAGTAGACCAAGGATGTGAACTCTAAAGTCTTTGGAGACTTTTCTGTGCGGTTTTGTATATTATTCCTGCTTCTTACAGCTCAGCGCCCAGCGCTGGAACAAACCCAATCAGGTAGTTTCTGCCCTAAATCCCAGGTTGTGCATCCAGGCACCGTCAGGACATCCCAGGACAAGCTGGTCCCAAGTTCAAGGAAGACCCGGATCGGAGCTTGAGGAGAGGAGAAGGAAGGAAAGGACACTTCAGGGTGCGATTTCACGTGGAGAGGCCTGGTGGGCACTGGAGAGGAGTGCCCACTGGCACCTCTGGAAAGCCAGGCATTCGAGAAGGGGCCCTCCCTACTTCTGTTTGGCAGAAGCTACCAAAATGCAGCCTGCCCCCGCCCCCACACCTGCACGCACACACACACACACACACACACACACACACACACACACACACCAGGGCCTTATGTTATGAAAACATGTTACAGGCCTTGGGCAGAGCCCAGGCCCTCTATTCTTCATCCTGTATCTCTGCTTTTCTCCAGTTTGTTTGGTTTTGTGTGGTACTGGAGATTGAACCCAGGGATATTCTACCTCCAAGCTACACCCCCAGCCCTTTCTATTTTTATTTTGAAACAGGGTCTTGCTAAGTTGCTGAGGTTCTCACTAAATTGCTGAGGCTGCCCTCGAACCTGCGATCCTCCAGTCTCAGTCTCCCAAGTACTGGGATTACAGGTGTGCACCATTGCCCCGGCTTTCTTTCCTATTTAACCAGCCACAGAGCTGGTCCTGGGCACTGGTATTTTTTAAGGTGTCCTCGCTGATTTAATGCATAGTCAGCACTGAAGAGCATAGAGTGTTACCCCAGACCCCACACCCATTTCCCAGCTTGGGGCTCTGGGGCCCAGAGAGAGTGCTCCATCCCTGTGGCTCTCGGGCCACCCAGCGGGGAGAGCTTTGGCTGAGACCGCCGTCAGCAGTCTCTGTTCGGATGGAAGTGACAGGCTGCAGGTGTGTGTGTGGGGGTACAGGACATCGAGCCTCTTCAGAGATGAGCAGATACTGGGGCCATGCATCCCAATGGGTGAATAGCGTTTTCAAAATAAAGGCCTCTGAGCATTTGCCCTGGTCACTGAGAGTCACCTGGAGTTTTCTTTGTCAAGGGAAATGCTTGAACCCTCACCTACCCCATTGCTCTTGGCAAATATTTGGCCGTGGGGTCCTGGGGCCGGGCTGGCGTGTTGCGCTCTGCGCAGGAGTGCCTTATCGCCCGGGCGGGCGGGGCCGAGCTTGCTTTCTCTGTTTGCTTTTGGTGGAGTGGGGCGGGACCTGACTTCAGCACCGTGATTCACACCGAAGCTCTGCATGCCATGGCTCACCCTTCTTATGGCCCATCTCCTGCCTCTCCTTCCCCCCTCCCCGCCCCCCATCTGCG